>VYZV01000178.1:0-28619 GCA_013401275.1 Pandion haliaetus
GGGGAGAAAGGGTTTGTTGCGCGTGCGCGGGAGGCACGGTGTTAGGGAGCGGGGCCGGGGGGGAGAGGGAGGGGCTACGCGCTCGGCACGTGGGCGTGGCACGCGGGGGAGTGAGGCGCGCGCTGAGGGCGGGAAGGAGAGGGTAGTGCGCCTGCGCGGCTGTGAGGGCCGGCGGCTGTGAGGGCCGGCGGCTGTGAGGGCCGGCGGCTGTGAGGGCGCTTTCCCCCGTGTCGTCGGCGCTGCTGCTGACGGTGTGCTGGGCGCATCGCGCGGTGCCGAACTGGGCCTCGCCTCTCCCTCGGTGCTGTCGCAACCGCGGCTGAAACGAAAGACCTTTCCCCTTAAACATTTTTCATTTATTCCGCGGGGATTTTCATATTGTTCCTCCCGGCATTGAGAAATACTGGGCAAATGTCCGAAATCCTCAAATTCTACCCCGGCAGATGGCCCAGAAGGGTGAATAGACACACCTGCAGGTACTACCTGTTTCGTGTCTCTCAAACACCCTCTCAACTGTGCATCCAACCTCTCTCTCAGGCTGTCTTATTTTTAACTCTTCTTCTTGTCCAAGGTCTTTTTTTCCAAACACTCCTGCTCATACCTTCTTCACACTTCTTTTAGCAGTTGAAATCTTGGTCTTGAATATGTACATATTTCCCTTGTCAGGTTTTACAAAACTTTCCTTCTAATGTTCTCCTTGCCGAAGTGGCCACCTCACACTCCTTCTCCAGATGCTCCCGTCCCCCAGGTGAATCTTCCTGTTTTACTTTTGCAGGCTTTCTATGTCCATTGTTGCCACCTTTCAGTTGCCCCAGTGTCAGTCCTTTCCCTTTTACCAGTGCTTCCTGTCTTGTCCATACACCTGCTTCTCCATCAACCCCTCTCACGTGGCCTCCAGCACACGTGACAAGCCCCTTTGAGTTCTTCCTTGTCTGTGTTGATACCATCTATAAGACTGACCATACTGGATAGCATTTTTACTCTGCTCCAAGAACTCTTTTAATTCCAAAACCTTGCTTTGGAGAAAAAGCCTAGAAACTAAAATGATGTATATATGGCATCATCCCTTTCAAATGAGAGGGCTTATGTGTAACCTGGTCTGAATAGGGCTCTGTTTTGAACACTGGAATATGAGGTTTCGTATCAAATACAAAATACCTATCCCTATTTTGATTAGGTATTCTTTTTTTCTATCTGAGTTCCAAGCCATTACTGAATATCCCTGTTAATGAGCACAGGACCATTTCAGTGAAGACCATTGTTTCATTATGTATTGTGTGAAAAAAAATTTTTTCATGTTGATTTTGAATTTGTTAATCATGGGGTTTTATGCAAGAAAAAGGCTTAATCCTACTGCTAACTAGGGAGACCAGTTGCTCTTTAACATGCCTTGTATCCTTAAAGACTGCTGACAAAGCACTGGACATCATGGGGTCAAACAAGTTCTTCTAACATAGCCCAGTATATCCCATGGAAGCAAAATACTGATGAGTATCTAAACACGGTGAGAATTTTAACAATAGAAAAGCAATCTCTCCAATGAAAGAGGAGTATCGATGTCAAATGTTGAGATTGCTTCCAACTCCACTAGAAGGCAAAATGTAAATATTTTAAAAAGTTTAGTACATAGCAAACATTATAACCATCAAATGATATATAACCATTTATTTGTATGGCTAATAGTATAAGACATTACAAATATCCAAGTTTATCATTCAAATAATTGTACTTCTTTCAGTAAGTAATATATTCAAGTAGGAGGAATTTAGCTATATTGCACATCGTTGTGGCCAGGTCTGCAAAACTTACAAGAGGAGAACAGATAGTATAGGAAGGTATTACTTTACTTGTAAGTCTGTCATCTGTTTTTAATATGTCAGTTGTTGGACCTGTGAATTGCTAAACTGAAACTATAAGCTATGAGATATATTCGGTTTATGTACAGTTAGTATAATGTGGCGATAACCTTGGTCAGATATTCCCAGAGATGCTTCAGTTTTCAGCACAGGCAGATAAAGGATATTCCTTGCTGTCTTAGTTCAGTGACTTGTTTCCTGCATCTGGCAATATATGGAACTTGAAAAGGAAAAGAATGGTTGTGCAGCCCAGTATCTTACAGAGGAAGTTATGGCATTTATGATGGAAGCGTGGAAAGAAGAAATACCTTCAGTAAGACCTGTTCACCCGCTATTCAGACCTAGGTGAAAGAGAAAAAACCGTGGAGTTGGGGCTTGCCGCCTGAATTATTATTGCCTTTTGAGTACAGAAGGTAGTTTGTCCACATGGCCTTGGGAATTTGCACTGGTACTAAAAGGGAAATGGGCAATCAAGGATGTTTATCCAAATGTACTTTGGCTGGCCAATATGTTAGCAGAGATGAGTCCTATCATTTGTCTTTCCAGCTGTGATGGGGTAATAATTACATCCATGTTGTTCCTGGTATATGTTATGATATTCCAGCAACTTCAGTTACATTTTGAAGACATCTTTCTCAGCTTTGGAAGTTGTTCAGCCACTCGGGGCCACTTCTGTTAAATCTATACACCAGACTTTTAAGAGCTGAAATCAGCTACATTCCCCATCTGTGTGTATTAGTCATTATGCGCATCCTTAGTGTTCTTGGCAACCTTTAAAAGGTTCTGGCAGTCATTACTATTATTTCTGAATAATCACGCAGAGCAATTAATGAGGATCTGGTGATGACTGCAGACCCTACTGACATGGACCAGATTATGCCCATGCTTATGCCAGCATTAAACAGATGTAACTCCTTTGAAGTCCGTGTTGTTACCTCTGATTGACATGGATCTAATTGTGACCAAATTGGAAGTATTGGACTCTGACATGAGCATGTGGCTCCACGTCCACTATTCTACTGCAAAACCTCTCAAAATTTGCACATAGCTTGCAGCTGAACCTTAGACTTCTGAGCTTGTCACGTTCCCCAGTAGGTGTTACTTTATTTAAATTGCATCTCTGTAGATGATGAGGCATCCAGGTGATTTCTGGATTCCTTCGAGTGTATTTCACTGTTGTTTTCTTGTCAGTTCTGTCTGTGATGCTATAGTGTTGCTGTAAGTTTTCCTAGCTGCTCTGTGGTTCACTGAAGGAATTTTGTAGCACGTTCTCCACCCCAACAGTCGATTAGGTGATTCACCCTCTCTTATAGGAGCTGCTAGTAAGCACTCTTGTCACGCTAATGCTATACCTTGGCACTACAGATGTTTTCTTCCTTCCTGTGCTGTCTTCTGTCTTCTTCCTACCGTAATTATGATCTGCTTTGTCCTTCTTTGTCTGTAATTTATTGGTACTTTGAAGCTGTTTTCTCCCCTGTCCCTAATTCCTCACTCACACAAATGGGTTATTTTGCTTCTTAGAGACAGCCATCTCTTTCTTGGGTATGTATAACTGAGGAGCCATTTCCTGAAGTGTACTGTGGAAAGGAGAAGATGTAGCTTTTGGCCTATTTTTAAGTCCTGTACAGATTAGACGTGAACAGAAAGGGTAGTCTTATCCCTAGGAACAAGACAGACAAACTGAACAAGAGCAGAGCAGCAATGGTTTTGAGCAAAGGGACTTAGAAGTGAATGGTTTCATCGTAGGTAGCATAAATGCCAGGGACCATTTTGCTGTTTAGAAGAGAAATTATTATTTTAGACTTTGATAAAAAGCAGGCCAGGGGCACTGCATCTGGACCCAGCCAAGTTGTATTCTGGCAGAGAACAGGAAAAAAAGGAAAAGAAGCTTTAATGGAGTAGTTTTGTGCTCATTTGCATGTAGGGTCAGAAATCATCCAGTTACTTCTGCCATATCACCCACCTCTGTTAAGACAGTGCTTCCCACTCAGTCTAAAATAGTAACTATGGCTTTCATACCCAACTGCTTTTTAAATTTTTAAACACTTCACCAGAATGATCACACTCCAGTAAACTTATTTTTAAATTATATGATTAATTCCTAACATTAAGTGAAGCAATGCTAGAAACAGCTGTGTCTATCCACAGAGACATTATTCAGCTTTTTGTAGAAGACGTTTCGGTGTTTCATAATTACGGGAAGAGAATCCCACTCTCCTCTGTTTAATTCAATCAGTTTTAATTGCTTTGAAACCACAGAGCATATTTAACTCTATTTTCTGCTGTGACTCAATCTAGAAATACCTGAACAGGGAAATGATTTCTAATAGTTGACAGCTCATAACTCTAATGCAAAAAAAGTCATAATGAAATCCAATTTGTGCAAGGAATAAGGACCACATTTTTATCTTGAGGATAATTAAATGTAGGAACAATTTGCCTGAGAACATGCTGGATTCTCATCACTTCCATTCTTCAATAATAACTAGATTTCTTTGTAGAAGACGTACCATAGCTTAAACAAAAGTTATGATCTTGATACCAAAACTACTGGGTGAGGTCATACTGAAATAATTATATTAATACCTTCTAGTTCTAAAATATCTGTTGTTGTTCACTAATAAGCGAGAATTGCTATTTGACAGATCAAGAAAGTATGCCAGAAAATCTCAATCAGACTCAGAAATGAGTGGAGAGATGGATTCTTCATATATATATATGTGTGTATATATATATATATATACACAACTGACATTACAAGCAGTGTTCAAAAAGCAAATATACAGAAGTCCTGTATTCAGGATTCTTGGAGTAAGACATACTCATCCAGCAGGTCATACATAAAACATGCTAGAATGCCTCTCTGGTATTTTGATATACCACAGCACACTGGTCAGTTTGATGCCTGCATATTCAGTAGAAGTTAGAAAAGGGAGAATAAAAGTATGATGGATCAACTCATGCCAGGAGCCCACTGAGCCAAAGTCTGTCTGTTTCCCCATAGTCATTCCCCTAGAGCACAGTGCAGTTCCCGTGTCTGTTTAAATGAGCTACCTTTATGAAGCATTTTGTCCTCTGTAGGTAAGTCTGAAGCATAATTCTGTATTTTTGCTGCTATTATTTTTATTAGAGGACTGTCTGCGTATTTTATTCAGACTGATAGCTTTAGCTCTGATTTAAATCATCATAAACTGTAAACCTTATCTTATCACATGTACAGTTAGAAGGAAATAGGAAAATCCACTGTCCATAAATTAACTTTTGTCAGAAGATATGGTTTTATTCAGTTTAGTTGGCTTTAAGTAACGGTCATGTGATCTAAAGAAGTCACCTTTGGATCACGTGAGTTCCCTACAGGTTTCCACAGTGCTCTGCCTGCCACTGGCAGGTACTGCTCTAGAGAGAACTGTGTACCAAGCAACATGTGCCACAAGTTTAAATAAGTGTTTGAGATTCATTCACCTTGCCACAGACTGACTTTGCACTGCTGATCAGAGTGGGAGCTGTGATCACTTACAAAAACACTAAATCTCACCCCATAATTTTAATAGTAATTTCTGTAAATTAGACATACAGAATTTGTACTCTACCAGCAAGTGAACAAGTAAAAGTCATATTCCTGCCATACAATTGTAAAATTTAGACTTCTAAGTACAGAGACATCAATTTCTGTGCATCAGTTGTCCATTTGTTGAACTAGTATCAATAGCCAGAGAGGCACTATTGCTCAAGTCAGTGCAGTATCCAGGCCCACATTTCATTGCTCTCAAACATGAGAAGATTGAATAGAACTGTATTCAGGGTGTGAATAATCAAAGCTACCCAAAAACCGATCATACTATAGGGACTCCTATGCTACTAATGTTCTAAAAGCAAAACCCCCTACTCAGCTGTCAGTTCTCCTGAATTTAATACAAATGGCATATTCTTTCCTTCTATGTACCTCTCCCTTTTAGTTTGGCCATCTTTGCAGTTAGAGGATGTTCTAGGTTTTTTTTTCCTAGGCAAATTTGCAAAGGTTTTAGGTATTGGGTTGTATTCAGATTCTAATGCTGCAGCCAGTGTGGCACTGGTGTCTGCACCAATGCAGTCATCCACCTGCAGCCATCTTTAAATAAGGTAGCTGGTTGTGGTATTTATTATTATTTCCTTTTTCCTTCACCCAATCCATTTTCGTCATCCTAGAAAAAAATGTGTAGGTGCGTTTTTAATTTTAACATAAAAAGAGTGTATCTTTCTGTATGCTCTTTTGACTAACTATTTTCATCACCACAGAGTACCTGCAAATTCTGTTGGTTACCACTCAAAGCAGGAAGGCTTAACACTCGTGCAATTCATATGGGTCTGGGGAAATCTAAGATCGGGTCAACATTTTTGTGCCTCATTCAAAAAAAACAACTAGGTTGTGGCAATGCTGTACATTGATTCTTTCTAATTTTTATATGAAGAGTTGTTTCAAGTAGGTATATGACAAACTTCTGCTTAAGTCTAATTTAGATGAACAGAATGTCTTGTAGCAGGCTTTCAGAGGCACCCATAGGCAGCACAGGCGTTTAATGTAGAAATACTGCTTCACTAACACCCAGAATTTAGTCTAAATTAGGCAGCCTGAATCTCACTGAAAGACAGTAATAGTAATTCACATTTTTTTTCCATAACCTCGACCTTTCTTTATATTTAAAAAAATATACCAAAGTCTATTAGAAGTAACATAACTAGAGAATTGTCTTACTGATTTGTAATTCTTCACATACACCATTAGGTGGCAGGGAACAATAAAAATTTACTTGATGAGTGTCATACATATGTTGAAAAACAGATCTGTCAGATTGTTCTCTCCACCCTTTTTGAATCAGAATTCTTTCCTACTGTGAACTGTCAAGAGCTTTGTCTAGTTAATTATTAAATGACTTACCAACAGGGCTCACTGCTTTCATCAAGACTGTTTCAGATTGCATTTCTGTGCAATCCTTTTGTCAAATGAGAAAAAAACAAGGCATATTCATCCTACTGGGATTTCTCTAAAAATTAAATCTCACCGCAGTTGTAACTCTACTTCTAACCTCTACTTCTGCTTCTGGTCAGGCTAAATCTGACTGCTGGAAGTAGCCTCTAGGCCAGGCTAATTCCAGCAGGCATTAGTGGGAGGCAAGAAACTTTATTATTCTTTTGGGAGCCTTGATTCTAAACCGGTTGTAAGGACTAGGCTTTTGTCTGGGTTGAGCTATAAATAAGGACTTTTTATATAGCATAGGTACAAGAAGCTTGAAGTGATAGGTTTTAGATACCCAGGCTGACAGGCAGGTGGGTGTATGTAAAAAGGTAGGGAATTTATGCTGCCAGAAATATTTGTTTCTCTAAATCTAGATGGCTGCTGATTTTAGAACTGCAGTGGATATCGCGGGTGAGAGGGTGGATGGCAGGAATCACAGAGCAAGACTTGTCTGCTTGGTAACTCATTTGATGGTTGATGTATGGGAAGTTAATTCCGCTACTACTGACTCTGTAGGAGTTAAGAATGCCTATGCTCAGCATTTCCCAGAGACACAGGATTAAGTCCCTGGCAGGAGTAGCCCCTAAGAGATTTACTCTTATTCCCTCGAACTCTTCTAGTGCTGTTGGTAGGAACTGTGCCACCGATATTGTCACATATGCTTAACTGGAGGGTCCCAGTACAGATTTTTCCATATGTTTATGTAATATACTCATGCCAAAGAAAGAAGTAACAATTCGAGAAAACATGATACAGCTGCAGTTTGCCATACCCATTTGTTAAGCTAACATTTGAGCGGAGGAAGAGCACAGGAGGGACATTTTGTTGATTTGCTATTGACTTGTCTGGTCTCGGGTATGCAGAGAAATTCAGCTCAATGCAGTTTTAACATGACTGAGTGACAGTAGAGAGACCAAAATCCATTATTCACAGATAAATGTGTGGTAGCAACTCACAAAACTCTTACAGTGTGTCTCTTTTGTCCCAGGTAATCGCTTCTGGAAGCAAGGAGTTCTTTGTACCCCAGTTCAGCCCTGGCATTGCCTGAGAACATTGACAGTAAGCACACAAGCTGTGATGTCACTATTTGTGAGGTCTACATGTCTGCTAGGATTTGGATTCAGTGTTTTTCGTCTTAGTCCCTGAGTTTCAGTCACTTTATTGTATCCACCCAGTCCAGACATAGGCAATCCTTGGGGAACTGTGTATCCAAACAGGAATCTTCAATAGTTAAAAATCCCAAAGCCAATAATAATAATGGTTCTACAAGATGACATAAGCAACAGATTCTATTAACTTTGCAGAAAATCAGATTCCTTCTATATAGAAATACTTACGGCCTGTGCCCGTCACAGTCTCATGGCCACCATGGCTGTTGGCATAAAAGGTGGGTCATCTTCAACAGCCATTTGTTTCCTTCACAAATAACTCACAGATACAGATTTCAGAAAGCTGTCAAACAGGATCGAAGCTAATTCAGCATGCTATCAGCCTTAGCATCTGACGGCAGTCTTGGTACTCTCAAATGGATTAGTCTTGCAGTCAGTCTAGAGATCACCCTACCCTATTTCTACCTTGTAACTCTGTAGGTTATGGATGTCCCAGGAAAGATGCAGCATAGCCCTGGAGGTCATGAGAGAGGAGCTGCAGTGTGTAAGGAGACTGAACTTGGACCTTGTGTGAAACCAAACAAGCGGTATTTTTTCTGGTTCATTGCGAGCCGTTCAGTAGTCAAGAATTGCTGTCTTTGAAAGACTTGATGAAAAACGGGAGTCACTAAGCAAGTGTGTTTCTCTGAGGGGATTGCGTTCAGTGGGGCTGTCCAGGCTCTCTGAAGGACAGGCTGCTGCGAACGGGTAGGTGTCATGCAATGCAATATGCAATGCAAGCTATGTGCACATTACAGTTTGCCCCTGGAGTCTGCAGCACACTGTGACCCCTGGCTTGGATTTCACCTGAAGTGATCTCTTCTTGTAAATACTAATGTTGCTGCTATGCTGTCACTAGCTTGGTGCCTAACAGTACGTTGGTTAATGCTGTTGACTGAGTCTGGGGCAGAGGTGATTTACTTATCTTTGTGAAGAAGAGAGGAACAATCATAAAGATCAAGCTGATCACTTATTGTGCCTTATGTTTTTAAAACCATGGAAAAGTAGTATGAAATATTTGGAACTCCAGAAAGGAAAGGTCTTTTCAGTCTGCATGATTCACATGTGGGTTACCATATGCCTGAAGCTAGGGAAGCCTGTTATCTGTTATCAGACTGTTTTCCTTATGATGTTCTTCACAGTTGTATCAGAAATGTCAAGAGCTGCTTACTCAGCTGGGCCCAAAGCCTGAAGATTTCCATTTGTGCCTTTTGTCCTTTCATTGTTTTACAGTCAGATGTGAAAGTCTGCCCCAGAAGAGGATAAACGTCTTCGGAGATATTGTCATATTTTGAGAATACAAGGACCTAAACGAGATTCAGTCTCACTGGATCCTTCTTAGAAGTTACAGTTGTTTGCAAGAGTAGTTACAAACACTTTTTTGATTTCTCCTGAGTTGTGTCCAAGAGGATTTGTAGGATTTTGTATCGTCCATCTACTTTCTGAGGTGGATGTAATAAAGACAAGAACATGACAATTACCTGCTTCAGCACACACAAAAAAAAAATCATTAATTTTTTTGCTATTCTGCCTCATCTCCTTTTATGGAGAGCATCAAACAGTTTGTTTTTATTTTTGTTGAACTGTCTAGGTAATAAACTGTAAATTTGTACTTTCCAGTACTTTCTTTTGAGGAGCCCCCAGTAAACGAAAACATATTTCAGAATGCAAAGAAGGGATAACGTTTCACTGTAGGACAGGAGGAAAACCCTTGGTTGAACTAACTCAAATTAATGAAGGAAAGAGTTTCCTTTGAAAGGGGGATCTCAGGCAGGACAGTAGAAGCAGGTTAGCTGGAGAAGTACAAAAATTCAGGAGAGCAGCAGGACAAAGTGTATTTCCTAGGCATATGATGGCTCTGTGAAGACTCATGCTCTGTACCATCTTGCTGTGTCTTCTCTGCTAGGCTTCTCACATCACCCAGAAATTAGAGTGGAAAGAAAGAAGTATGCCTTCTTAGTACACTTTTCTTAGCGTGCTGAGAAGATGATAACAAGAAGTAGGATGACATAGGAAACAGGAGTGGTTTTGTTTAGGTCTGCAAGATACTGGGATGATCTACATTGCAGTAGATGAATGCCTAGGGTTGTTTTCCTTCAGATGTGCCAGGAGGTGGTACAAGACCTACTGATGGTTTCATATGTACTGTCAGAGCTACTGCCTACGACTGCACACATTCAGCTTGTTGTGAAAGACTATTACAGACAAGACCAAGGGAAAAACTACTCTTGCAAGCAATGCTCTACCTGCCCAAAACAAAGAGCAGTGTGTGTGGCTTAAGTAATTCATATGAGGACATCTGAAGATTTTCATCCTTTCTTTAAGGCTGGGATCTAGGAAAAGAACCTGAAGGGTAAGAGAGGAAGAAGGATGCAGTTGTAAAACAAAACAAAAAAAAGACTAACTGATAGAGAGGAATAAGTTGAGAAGTGAATTTGCAGTAATGGAAAGGGATGTGAAAAAGCAGGTAGATGATGGAATGGCAAAAGAGAAAATTACGGAAGCCAGTTGCAACAGAGGAGAGCAAGATATGATTGAGATAGCTAAGAGATCTAGCCTAAGACAGACCAATGAGGCTGTATGTGAGACTATGACATAGAACAGGAAACAAAATGACCTCCAGGTGAAGGAGAGAACAGATGGGAGCAAATCTGAGATTCACCTCTATACCAGAGAGATTTATCCTCTGACTCAAGCAGATCAAGTGAACATAATATTAGGCCATCAGTCAAAAACAAGAAAATGAAATGTGGACCAGAAGTTGAAAACTATCAGAGTAGGGATGGCAGGAGGGGCTGACAGAGTCAGATGGGTAGGGGACACAACTGTTGTCTATAAATGTCTTGGATGTACACCTTGGAGTGAGAAAAGCTATTTGAATTGAATTACAATATTGGTACAAGAAAGAATGTGCATGTATTAGTCTTTAATAATCTAGACATTGGAATTAGAAAGTTCCTAACCATCAAATTGGGAGGCTCTGGGTGCTGTCCCATTAGGAATAGAGCATGCAAATACATCCTGGTTTTTCTTCAGGTGGAGCTTGATAAGTTTGGGGATGTAGACATACACAAGATTGATATCCACAATGAGAGAGACCGGACTGGATGTTGTAGGAGGATCTTCCTAGTCCCTGCCCAAATCTTATTTTCCTAATAATGATGCTCTTGACTCATATATATTGACCAGGACAGGTGCAGACAGACACATATTTGCCTCACTCACTTTCCAAGCCAACTGAATCCCACCCACCTCTGGAATCTTTGTAGCTGGAGTGGCCCAGGGCTGTGCCCAAGTTGTTAAATCTGTGCAAATACATGACTTTCAGATCTGAACTGGCTTGCTTTTGCCTAACTTGGAGTGTGGGCGAGGGAGTCCACACCTATCCATACACCCTCAGAGGACTGTGCAGGGTTCACATGTTCAGTGCCTCAGAGGAGTGTGAAAACTACTTAGATTGGGGTGCAGGGACTGTACAAGCTGATGCAGCAGGGCTGAGGGGACTCGAGATCCCAGAATAAATGAAGTAGCAACATCTACTAATCCAGGGTGCCACAGCAGCACTCTCAGGAGCCACGTGCATTCTGTATAACAGTGTGATGTTTGGTGGCAGAGTAGAAATCTGATTCACTAACATTGTGTATGACGTCACCAGTAACGAGTTACTCTTACATCTTTGATTGCCCTCCCAGGTGTGCTGAGTTCCTAGACAACACTGTGCAGTGGAGATGATGCCACTGTTCCTCCTAGTTAGAGCACCCCTTCCTTGTCTGTCGTCATACTTCGCGTCATGCTCCCATAAGTTGCATTGCTCCTCAACAAATGTACAACCCCCTGCTCATGCTGCAGTGACCACAGCCATCTACTGCATCAAGTTATGTTCCAATGCACTGACTGATACTTGTGTATTTAAAAGCAAATGTTTGGATGTTGTAGGCATATGACAGATTATTTTTAATTGCAAATAAGATCCTAGTGGGGAAAGATTGTTAGACCCTTCACTGTGTGGTCATCTGCATAAACAGATTTTATTTTGCAAATTCCTCTCCTGCCATCCTGACTGCTGTGTCAACCACACTAAATTTCCATTTTGCCCTCCTAGTAAACATCTATGCTTATGTGAGCCTCGCTGGCTCGCACTGTTTGCACTGTGACTGAAATGGGACCATTCCCACGCTACTCGAAGCTTTGCGTTCTTGGCTACTGAGATTACCTGCTAGCAGATAGTTGTGGCCATGTCTTCCTTTGATGAAGAAGTTCTTATCTTAGGTGAGGTGTGGAGTGCTTCATCTTGCAACATTTCTGCTACCCCCTCCAGGCACAGAGAGAATACACAAGAATGACAACTTGTACTTTCAAAATCACAACCTTACCTAGGACAACAGTTGATAACAAGCCCAAGCAAAACTGAACTACTGACTCACCCTCCCCTCTCCTGGCCCACTGGAAAAGATTGAGGATTTCTGTACAATTGATAACACTGGCTTCAGTGAGATCCTTTTTTGTCATTGAAAGAATTGGAGCTTCTTTAGCCTACACCTTTATTATAGACACTTGTCTCCAGTTTTTTTTCCCTGAGTTAGGCTGCTTTTATTACTGGACCTGTGATGGAAATAAGTGGCATGCTTCCTTGTGTGACTATATTAATATGAAGTACAGCAGTGCATTTTTCACATATCTGTACCCTACAATAGTTGGCTCAGCTGCAAATAAAATTATATCTAAGACTGAGATTATGACTTGCAAGCACTTTCTAGCAAAAGTGAAATTTTACGTTTTGAATGAAATACCTTTGTTTCTACAAAAGAGGTAATGAAGTCATTCCACAGAAAAAAAACATAGAAATATTGATATAGATAAGGACACAGCTGTATGAGTGTGATGTCCCATGTGACTTTGAAATCTGGTATTACTTAAACAAAACTGATGAATGTTTTATCAGAGAATAGTGTGTCTTCTTAGGCCTTTCTGGGCAGGTGAATAAAATGACTGAATTATCTTTGTTTCCAAGCCCATATCAGGTATCTGTTGTTTATTAGAAATACACATTTAGCTGGAAGCATAAGTCTAAAACCTACTGTTTAAAGAAGATCAGGACTACAAAGCCAAGCATGCTAACATTAGAAGCTGTTAATATTGCACGTGCAAACTAGATCCACACCACTTATGTCTATGTCGTAGAGGTGGGATTAATCTCACTTTTACTATTTGAAAGTTAGGCGATGAATCTCAAATGGTCAGATAGGCTCCTTAGCTGTATCAATAGGCAGAGGTAAAGCACTTTATAGTGTGATTCATCCAAACCTAAGGTAGGTGTCTAAGAGAAGGGAGGCGTACCTCCCTCGGAGCATGCTCATCTCTGTGCTCTAGAGAGTGTAAGTGACTCGCTTGCAAGTGGAGCCCACTGAAGCAAATGGCATGTTATTTTTGCCACAGGATCACTGCCTTACTCAGTGCTTACTCAGTCTTACCCTTCAGTATCTTCTCTTTTGATGCTTTCCCTGCAATGTGTAGGCCTCTGCATTATTTTACTGTGTGCTATTGTATAGCATAGAACACAGAATTAATCATTTTCAGTGGGACCTTCTAAGATGCTCAGGTACAGCATTCTAGCTCTTTGCAAACACCGATGAATGTCTTCAAAGATCTGTCAGGAAAGGAGGCAATATTATTATTATGTCTTCATTTTACAAAGGAGGAATGAAAGTGGCAAGATTATAGCCATTGGAAGCTTCCCTGCACTTTGGGTGTGCACAGACTGATTTTTCAGTGCTCACAGCACTATACAGCATTTTGGAAGTGTGAGAAGCAGTTTGTCATGACCTGAATTGCAGCTGTGAGAGCCTACTGACTTCTGCAAACCATGTTTCCCTAGGCCCTGTGTTTACCACTACGAAAAATGAAAAATGAACAACTTTTTTTCCACTTAACACTGTCAGTAGCAGCTTTATTCTGGGACACATACGACTCTGGAGTGCCTGCAGTAATGCCACTTGAGTTTACGTGGGTTGCCCTACAGTCTGTAAGTAGTCATTCATCCAATTTAACTGTAAAAGCATTGCTTCTGTCACTGCAGACCCATTTTAATCCAGGTTCTGCAATGTTGGTGCTGCAACGCCAGCCCCTGAGCCTTAGCAGACAGCAGCCTCCTCCATTGCACAGTTATAACAAATTCCCACAGTACAGGCCATTCTTTGCTCCACATGAGACAGGGAGTCCGGAGGGGAAACCATAGGATTTTGTAATCAGGTCATTAAAAGAGCTTATGATAATATTCAGAAGGAGGCTGGAGTGAGGTTTCACAAGAAAATTGAATTTATTTTTTCATTCTTGATTTTGCAAATGTAGGTTTCTTCTAACAATTTAAAAACATTGTCATACAGTATTTTGAAAAAGTCAGCAACTGGGAAGGGAGAGGTGTCTGAGTGAAAGCTCTGCCTGGGTCATCAACAGCGCTAGCTACTTTGCTTGGCAGGTCTCCATCAGCAAAGCTCACATTCTAAGTGGTGGCAATATTGTCATCTCCCGGGCACTAGAGGGGGATCGATACACATACTTTGCTGGTGGATTTCACAGCTGGAGAAACAGTGCTTCTGCTTCTGGTTTGCAATTCCAGAAGCTAAAGAAAATGTTGATAAACCTTTGCCTCCTTGTTGGTTTGTTTTGGTTTGGTTTTTTTTTTTGGGGGGGGGGAGGAAGGAGGTGTGGGCAGAATTTTCCCTCATCTTCCTCTTGCCTTGTGTTCATTTCTGTCTCTCCTTCTCTGTTGCAATGGGTTATTTCCCTTGACTTCTAAAGGCTGTTTTGTGCTTTGCCTGCTTTTGCCCCTAACCTCTGTTCATGATCCCTCACCTCTCCTGTTCCTTTCTATCTCTTTGTACCTTCACAGCCTCCACTTTCATACACAGCTTAATTACATTAGATACAGAATCTTACTCTGTCCTCAGCAAGACAGTAGTATCTCAGCACCTTTGAACAGGATATCAGGCAAATTTTTATTAACAGTCATGCTCTCTCTGAGATCAGGTCTGTGAGACAGGAACTGTGTAGTTACACAGAGGTTTAGCTCAAGGTTGTTGAGTTTTTTAATTGCATACGTATTAATGAAGATGTGTTTTGTTAAAGACGTGAAGGATTGAATCTTATGCAATCGTATTCAGAGCACAATGAGGTGAGGTCCATGAGTATCAGATCTTGTGGGAGTTCCCTTTGAAGCGTAGTATTTGCCTTCATGGTAGAAGGTAATGCCATCTTGAAAACCCAAGCATTGACTATGATCTTCACTGTAGAGTGGTAGGCATTCTTTTCAGAGAGCTGGTTACATAGACACCCATCAGGCTAAAAGAGTTGTCGAGGTGAGCCAAGCCATGGGAACTGTTGGCACTGTGCCCTCCAATTCAAAGAAAGTTTAATTGAAGCCATTGTATGCACCACCACAACCTTGAAGATAAATCAAAGACCTTGAAGCAGATTTTGATAAGAAGTAAAGCTTCAAGCAGAGACTGTCTAATGTGCTCTGAGTAGCCTGATATTCAGGCTATTGAATCGTGAACCCTGTCGTTGGTTCAGGGTGTTGGTGAGTCACTGAGCACACCTTTGCCTTCTGAAGCTAAACTGGACACTACACAGAAATTAAATCTATTAATAAGCTGCTTCTGTTCCCCTCTCCTGCTTTTTTTGATCTCCCTTTTTGCTCCAGTCTCTACCCACCCATGACTATTTCTCATTATACATGTTTTCTTTACTTTTTACCTCTATGCAAAATTCCTCATTGTTCCCACAGAGCTGAGGGTGTTTCTTCTCTCTGCGCTCTTCTAACCAGCAGTGGGAGCACTGAGGTCAGAGCAGGGATCTTCTTCCCATTCTCATTGCAGAAGCTGCTGCATGTGCAAGGCCTTCCACTTGTGCAGCCCTGGCCTGAGCTGCACTGTCACCTGTGCAAGTGGAGCATTTGTAGTAGCCAGAAGTTAGAAGCTGTCAGGACTTGGGAGGTGTTTGAGACACACAAGCTCATATGTCTACTACTGTATGGTATTGTCAATACCAAATATACAAATACAATTTTTGGATGTATACTGCTTGAGCGAATCTTAAAAAGAACAGACAAAAAGCAAATCTCTGGAACTAATGTTTCTGCATAATAACGCAAACAGCTAACCATGGAATATCCTGTTACCATGCACCACTTGATCTGTGGCAGTACTATTGAACCCTTTTAACAAAAACCTACTGAAAACTGCTTTAGGCTAGCAGGCTTTCAGTGGAAAACATCAGTCCAAAAAGCTTAATTTCTGAAAGGTTTGGTTAGCTTGTAACATAAGAAGGTAAGTTGTATTTACTGTAGAGGTTGTTACTTCCATGATTACTACTACCCAGGGGCTTAGTTGGTTTGTCTTGTTTGGGATTTGTTTTTTTCCCCTTATTTTTACAATTTATTCCTCAGTTACCAAAGTGGGGAAAAAATGTGTGGTATTTACTCAAAACAGGTAGGTAGTAAACTATTATTATTATTATTTAAACTTCTTTTTTCCTTGACTGGCTTTCTTTTAAAGTCTTTTGAACATCCATCTCTGATGTAAATATGTGTTGATGTATGTGCGTATATATATGTGAGTTACTTTTCTTATGATTTTCGCTTGACTTTCCAAGGAAGCATGAATTAAGCTATCTTACTCTTTGTCCTCCTGTCTGTCTACCTGCCTGTCTGTCCCCATTTGGTGAATTTGAGCCCCCTTGCCAAACAAAACAAGATTGGACCCTCCACAGAAACAACTGAGAAATTAATTCCTCTAAGTTTCATGGAAACCATTGGGAGAGCAATTGGGCAGGGAAGAGATACAAATAGCTTCCCTTACTGCAGCTAAAGTATAAGCTCAATGTTTTTTTTATCCTGACAGATGACCAGTCAGCACACATGTAGCTTGGCACCAACCCCAACACATGCTGCCTCTTCTCCCAGCCAGACAGTTAGGAGACAGTGAGATGTTGTGGGGCATGCCACAGCACACTTGGAGGTGGAGACGTGGAACTCTTGCAGTGAGAGATGGAGGAACAGATTGTACACATCTGTAGGAAACCATATTTCAGCATTTCTGCTGTCCAAAGAACATCTGCCATCTGTTTGGAGGGAAGTGAGGGTAATTATAAAACAGTGCAGCGAGGGCTAAAGGGGAAAGGTCTTAAATATGTAGGAAACTGGGCTATATTAGTTCTGCTGCTTACGGCATAACACAGTAGCTTTCAGCCTTTGTTATTCCCATCCTAGAAACAATTCTGAACAGTGGTTTTTGTGTAGTCAACGAATTTTTTAATCATATTGTTCAGCTTTTTAGTCAGGGAGGGTCTTTGTGAATAATGGGAGAGGGGCTTAATGCCCACAGTTTACGGCAAGACTTAGTAAAGGAACCTATAAGAAAGCAGTTAATAAGGGGGAGCTCTATCAAGCAATTACAGCCAAGGACTAGAGTTCTCAGCGGAACAGAAAAGGGGCTGGGATCAGGGAATGAAATCCCAGGAAAAGGAAGGATTTATACTGATTTTACCATTGATCAGCCTTTTATGTATCTATTCATCTTCAATTGGTGACGCACTGAGTAAAATTTACCACTGCCCATTTTCCTGAAAGCAAAAACTTCTGGAAAGGCAAAAGCATATAGTATAGTTTTGAACAGCCATAAAAATGCTCACTATAAATAATACAGTTGAACCTAGCACAACTGGTAAGTATGCTGGTGCTCCTAGACAGTCTTTGAATACATCAGACTAAAGGTTTCTGAAAGCACACAGAATCATGAACTGCTTAGATTTCTCTGCTTTTAATTCTAAAATGTTACAAAATTACTTCATCATACAAAAAACATATATGGCTTACAAAGATGCATCAATGATTTCTTTGAAATGTGTTTAGCTCATAAAATCCTCTTATCTCTTCAAAAATAGGTATTTGAGAGCACAGATGTCATCTGTTTTCAAAGCCAGTCTGGCTTGATATGTAGGGTTTCTAGAAGCAATACATTTAGGGTGGCCTGTCCTAGCATGGGCCTGAAGAAGAGCTCTTCAGTAGCATCTGCATCAATGTCTTGAAGAGAGGCGATTAGCTGAAGAATGCAAGCAAACCTGCCTAGGTTTCTATGGAACATTGTTGAGATAAACTCCATCAAGGCTTGCTGAGCTTCCTGCTGCAGTGTTTGTACATAGGGGAGACATTTTAGTACATGGCATCCTGTCAAAACAAAAAGTAAAATAATAAATCTTGAGTACACACTTTCGTTCGGTGCCCTTCATAATGATGGGTGTCTGGCTTTCTAGCTTATAGTACTACTTTCTCTAGAAAACAATAAAAACTTTCAAAACATACTTTTTGGAAAAAGAAGATATGTCTAGTTCAATAATTTGAAGGAACATCGAGCAGCATTGTAGGCACATTGGAATCTAGCCCATTACATTAAATCCAGCTTTGAAATGGTAACGGGAAGTAACTTTCACTCAGTACAGATGGAGAAGCAGCTTTCTAGTGTTGTCTACCCACCAAATGATGCTGAGACAGTAGTCTGAGTAGGTGGAAACATTCCAGCTCTAATCTAAAATACATAGGTAACATCAGGAAAATAGAGGGAGTGATTTGGAGCAGCGAGCAGGCTGGCGGTCTAAAGACATGGGTTTCCAGTCTACCCAGCCCCATCTCCCTCCTATTGTTGCCTCTGCTTGCTAGACTAAGCTGCGGCACTGTGGTTCAGCAAGCTATCTAGATATCTTCATTTACAGTCTGAAAAGAGTTAAAGGTTCTCTGTGAGATGTATCACGACCCACAGGAGTAGGGTAGATAATTGTATTTCCTGTTTTGTTCTCCCTTTCCTCAGCCATTTCTGAAGAGGGAGAGGTCTGCTCTATAGAGCCATGGTCTTGAGCCTCAATCACGTACTCCCACAGCACGTGACTTCAAAACTGCTGGCTCGCTGAGGGTCTCTGTGGGTGCCAGGGCTCAGTTCAAAGGACACCCTGTGTTTATCCTTTGTCTCTGGTGGGATTGCTTTGTCATGTAGCTCTCAGCAACCTGTTGCCTCCTGTCCTCACCACCTGAGGATAACACCATCTTTTCTTGCCTAGAATTGCTACAGTCTGGACAGGGGCAGCATGAATCCCCAAGTTTTGACTTCTGCCTCTCCTCCCTCCCATGTCTTATTTTAACCTATCTCCCTCCGTAAAAGACGCTAAACAGGCCTGGAGTGTGTGCTGGGAGATGTGTGTGCTGACTCCATTCCTCCCTGGGATGGGATCTGAACAGCTTAGACCAGGGAGTGTTTCATGTAGGAACATTCGCTTAAGTATGGCAGGTTCTGCCTTCTTGCCTAGTGCCCTGTACTAGGGCAAAACCAACCAGGTTGGGGATTTTTTGGTCTGTGGCTGGCTGCCCTTTGTCAGTATTCAGCAGCTCTCTTCTCCCCAGACATCACTGCCAGAGGACAAGTCTCAGCAAAGCCTGCAACTGGGCTAGCCAGAAATGAAGGGTTTGGAAAAGTCATCTTCTCCCCCCGGATTACCACTAGCTGCAAGCTGTGAGGATGGTTCCACGCGTTAGATTTTTCATGGAAAGGAAGTTGTCAAGATTTTATATATTCAGGATGAAATTGCAATTGCTTATATCCCTTCAAATTTGCTTAATTTCCCCATTTGGTCTTCTTTTATATGTAATCAAACACTGGTTTTAATTTACAAATAATGAGAAACTTCTTGTTCTTAGATCTGTTGTAATAATATTCAGTCAAACACGTATTTCCAGCTGAACTGTAAACCTCTTAAGAGCATCTTTTTTATCAGAAGTCCTGTCACAGCCTTGATGGAGTTATATATATATATATATGTATATATATAACTCCATAAACATATATGTATGGCACTGATACAATAACAGCACTGTTTTTCACGATTGCCATCTCTTCACTGTGCAATTCCCATTGCTTTTCAGACAATTGTCAAAAGCAGCAAGAGCAGTTTCACCTCACTCTGAACAGGTCATGCATGGTGAGACAGCCCTACCTGCTCTTTCCTTTGACTTATTGCCTGGGTCCTCGAGAAGGCTTTGCAGCTGAACCCTTCACCTGTACACGCTTTGACCTCTCCGAAGCCACCTAGCCAAAGCACCCTGTGAAGAGCAGGGATGGCAATATGTTCTGGAGAGTCTGGATTCAGTTGATGCAAGGCTGCCCGTTTCCCCTCAGGGGCTGGGCACACGCTTTCTCCTTTGCAGGTTCTTGCTGGCCCAGATGTGGTCAATCGATAACCCAGCCAGAGCCTCCCGCACAGAAGTACTGCACAGATTGTGCTTTAGTGGGAGGACCTACACTCCATGCTGCCTGCCACCCTGTCCCCAAAGGGATTGTTTTATGATAGTAAGCACAATCTCTATACCACAAGTGATCACTTAGGGCACAAGCAAAGCTCTGCCATACTTGTTTGTCATGCTTCTTGCCCAAGCACGGGCCTAGCTGTGCTGCTACAGCTGCATTTCTGGGCGCCCTGTCGAACTCCCAACTCGTAACCCAGCTCTGGACTGCTCCGTGCCTGGTCCTTCCCCTTTGCCTCAGCCAGTTTTGGTGGTCCTAACAGGAATAAAACATTCAGGGTGGGAGCCCCCGTGAAGTACCCCATGATCCAGGAGAGGGTTTAGCATTGTCGCTGCTGTTGGCTGCCTGAAATCCTTAGAACTGCGGCCTGCAAAATATTAAGATTTGGCCAAACATCAAGCCAAAACTAAGAGGGCAGCCGAAAATGTTCTGCGTGTATGTAGAAAACATTTTCTGAGTTTGGTGGAAAGTGTTCAAAAACTATAAAAAATAGTAACTGTGAAATGACAGCTGTATAGATTTGTTTGCAGCAAAACAGGTAGAGAAGGGGCGGTTTGGGCTGTGTATAAGCCCTGAGTACCTGTTTCAGCCCAGAGTTAGACTGTGACTGTGTTTCATCTAGAGTCAATCTAGGCTTAACTGAAGGCCTCCCAGCCGCCTTCTGCAGCCCGTGGAGAAAGGCACCTCTAGAGAATAGGGTCATCCCACCTAAGAACTAGGGAGTCCCCCTGAAACTCTGGACAGTGTCTGCAGAGCATGAAGGGTTGCTGGGCTTCTCATACAGCACCCTGCGGAAGTAGCAGGCATTAGAAGGCACGAAACCAGAACATAACACTGCTTCTGCTGCTTTCTCCTTAGGTGAAAAATCGCATTTTATCCAGAGATAATAAAAATGCCTGCTAGTTAAACTGTGTAAGCTGCTGCAGATGAGGGATTTCTCCTCTTAGCATCACCCTAGATATAATCGGTCATTTCTTTCAGCCTGATTTTGTTGTGAAAAACTGAGAAAATAACTTGCACTGATTTGATGCTGTGGCATAGACAAACAAGACAATATCAAACATCTGGATGACATTACATCTCAAGAATCAGAATTTGAATCTCATTGGAAACAAATATAAAGTCACTACAGCCTTTGAACAGCCTATAAACAATTCATCACAAGAAATACCATGGAATAACTGAAGCATTCAAGTATCCTTTTGGTGCAGGCCCAAGTATAGCACGCTGCTGACAGAGCAGCCAACAGCAGTGATTGCTATGGAAGGAGACGGGGATCTGAGCCAGAGCAAACTAGAGTCCATAAGTCTTTCCATTTACTTTAGTGGACTTAGAGCTCAGCTTTTAATGACTCACGCACTCCGTGGTGCTGACCTAGGCAACCTTCCTTCCTAAAGAGGCTGAACTTGGCACCAGAAGTGAGAGGGTGCAATCACTAGTCCAAGTTTGCTCCGTGACTGCTGTCCCATGTAGAGATACTAAAGGATAGATAGTTAAATAAATAAATAAATAAAGGCTGTGTAACCCTCAACACTTTTGCCTCATTGATGAAAATCAGGTGATAGAGATCATTTTATCTTCTCCAGTGTCCTTGCTACAGAGGAAGTCTTTGTTAAAATACTTCTGATGATACTCACATCACATACCCATGTACCATCTCTTCTTTGCTGTACTACAGGTGAGGCTGCTGGATTACCTTTGAACTGGAGATCAGTTTCAAGTGACATGGTTAATTCTTTATGACTTAAAATTTGTTTAATAGAAGCTGTTTTGGCTTACAGCGGGTGACCTACTGCACACATCCAAGGAACCTAAATAAACTACTTGAGACAGAAGATAATTAAATTGTGGAATAGAGATTTTTGAGAACACTTAGCTATATTAATAAAAAAGAGTAAAACTAAACATTTGTCTATAAGCAAATGAAAATGCCAGATGTCCTAGGCACATAATCATCTGTGTAATTTCCAGGAGGACTTACCAGAATTAAAAAGAATAATTCCTTTAAGATAGGCATGTTCTTTTATGCTTATGTCCAGGTCCCAGAATTTCCACAATAAATTCTTCATCTTCTGAACTTCTGCTAAAGATGCTCCCAGTGACGATCTGCCCAGTTCATTGCTAGCTGACAAAGGCTGATTGAGGAGGATTTTTTTCAATAAACTAGGGCCTGAAATCTCTCTCAGGTCAAAATCCACCCCTTCCTGTGCCATGCCCAGGACAAAAAGAGGGGCCCAGTTCTGCTGTATGAGGACAAGCTGGTCCTCCCAAGGCACATGATAAAAAGAAGGCAAGTTTCTAATAAAAGTTAAAGTCTTCAAGAGCACTTCAGAAGCTCTTCTGCATGTGACTTCTGGTGTTTTCAGGACAACTCTTCTCCTGTCCATACAAGAGCAGCCCTTGCTTCCCGTGGAGCGGTGAGGACTGTGGTCCTGCTGGTGCCTTTTGGTCTCACTTCCATGCTCTTTGTTAAGGATCTGGTACAGGATGCTCTTAGCATGGTCTGTCTCCCACTGACATTTCCCAAATTTCTCAGCTGGCAGCTTGGTAGCCATAGAGCCGGCGTTCCCTGCAGCAGGCAACAGTGCACGTGGAGCTATGCACCAACAGCAGGGGAGAGCATTTCTGCCACACAGCGAGGCACTGTGTGCTTTTTATATACACGGGCGGCTGAAAAGTAATATGACCCTGATCTGTAAAGTTACCTTGAACTTTATTTGCACCAGCCTGTTTCGAATGAGGCGGGGCTGCAGGCTGCAGGCTGCCGGTGCCGCACAGGGCTCTCGCCTGCCGGCAGCACGGCCACCGCTGCTCACCGCTGTGCCCCGGTGCAGGCAGGCTGGGCCTGGCCTTCTGCCACCATGCAGCAAAGGCCAGCTTTGTAACACGTACCACCTGCCCCTGAGGGGGAGTCTAGTGAAAACTGAGGCACCGTAAGTGAAGAAGGAACAAGCTGCCTCTGGTTTTATTGATACGCTGACCTTGCCCCCTAGCTAATGCTCTGGAGTGCACAGAAATACATTTATACTTACGAGTGATGCTGTAGGAGCAGTGCCTTGAGTAGATGCTTTTATTTCTTGTTAAAAGGAGTCACCTGAAGATGCTGGGGATGTTTACCATTACTTTTCCCAGAGCACTTAACAGTGTTCGTACTTTGCACTGTAGCTAATAGGATGTGACACCTATGTCAAGGAGCTCACAGGTGAAAGTCCCGGGGATGGAAATCCCATGTATAGGAATTATTTCACATTCCTGGGAAATTTGAGAGAAACTTCAATGAAAGTCAGCTGCCATAGCTCACGACAGCGTTATCACCTGCATTTCATGTATGATAATTTCAAACACAGAACATGCGGACTTCTCCCAGACTTGCTATGTAATTAAATATTCTTCATACAAGCTGTGGAAATAAAACTGATGAAGAGAGAGAGCAAAATGCCAATTCATACTGGTGTGTGTGAATTTTTGTAGCAGAGCAAGAGCTGAGTGATAGTATTGTCAGGACTCCAGTCAGCATCAGGGAACATTAAGTAGCAGGAATGCAAGGAACTCAGCCTTAAGAAGAAGAAACTGATACTTCAAGTTTTTGTTACTTCACACTCTCTTGCTTGCTCTTATATAGGGGAAGAGGTACTAAGTTTTTTCACCAAGCATAATGTTAATGCATTCCTACCATCTAGGCTCTTAGGACATCTTAACAAAAAATGAGAATTAAAAACAACAGCTCCAAGAGCTACTTCTATTAGATCTCCAAGCCTTAGGTATGTAAAGGATACTCCATCAGATGAATAGCTGCAAATTTGTTCTTTGCTACAACTGTTTGCTTTTTCCATGCTGGGCCATTTTAAAATTTCCAGTTTTTTACATCTCCATGATATTTATGTTGCGAAATTTTCCCCTTCTGAGGAGAAAAAAAGTGGAGGAAGGGATGACTGCTCCAAAGTTGAGCAATCTAGTGCTGCTGGGGGGCAACTACCACTGACTGCAGTGAAGGTCACGGGGGCCCAGAGCACTGAACACCTGATAGGATTTGCTTGTCCATCTCTCCATCCATTCAGCAGCTCTCTACTGTTGTCCATTGCTGAGGCAGCTTCTTAGGTTAAGTGGCACAGCAACGGAGGAGCCCCCAGGAAGTCCCGTTCTTCTTATTCTCACTGTAAGATTCTCACTGGGCTGAGGTTCAGTGGAATGAACTCCAGTTGCAGGGCTAATGCCATCTGAGGTTCTGCATGAGTTACCATAGAGTGGCTAATGGCTGTACTAGAAAGAGAGACTGAGCTTGCTAAAATCATTCTTACACAGAGTTTACCTGTGAAAAGAAGTTGTGTCTCCTAATTGCTGGTGAGCACAGTGGTGTTTCAGTAATCTAGGTAGGAGAATGAGCTCTGATAAACCCAACTCCTCTTCTCCAAGGAAAAAAAAAATTTACTTCAGCTGAAACCAGCACCATTTCATAGTTCACCATCATTTCACCCTCATGGTTCATGTCATCATTTTACAGTTCCTATTAATTGTGCTTATTAAAATTCTACTCCGGATTAAATTGGTTCCTTTCCTACTTTTTTTTTTCTGAGATCTTCATTAGTCATATGTAGAGAGTCCTGATGTTGGATACCATTTCTAGTTATCATACTTTATTTCCTTTGTATATAGTTCTAAGAAGCAGAAGCAAATATTTTTCTAACAGGAATTCCTGGTGTATTATAATAGCTTTGTGACTGTTTACCAGAAATACAGAGTAAAGGTTACTGCCTCAGTATAACTGCTAAGGACACATCATCACCTTTTTCTGAGAGAATGATTACTTAGAATTATGAGTCAATACTGAACTGCAGGTGAAACTGATCCTGGTGGTCCTGATTCAAAATTGTCTGAAATGAGCTCTCTGTGTGACCTGATTTTCTCAAATGTAGAAGACCAGCAGCTAAATTTAGCTTTATGCTCATAAATTAGACAGTAGTTATTTTTTCCTTTCTAAATCTTACCTATAGAATGGTTGAAGCCACATGCACTTAGATATCAAGCAGCTACAGTCTTCTTGCTACAGTAGCAATGCTCCTTACTTTCAAATGTTAAGAAAGTATACTATACAAAAAACTATTTTGGGATATGAGAAACCCCCCATGGACTTTTATCTATTTTAGCTGTTTCTAGCAAGACGGTTTGAGAACAGTAAGACACAGTCACCTCAGTGTTATTTTTTCTGGTTTGCATTTATATACTTTTCCAATCAACAAAGCACAGACACCCACAAATACTCGCTGCCACCACATTCTGCAACCATCAGAATTGCTTCTCCAGCACAAGTGCTACTATTCGGACAACTAAAAAATGTATCCTAAGTCCACACACAAAATTGCTACAGACAGCTTGTGGATATTCACACCATTGCTGGGAATTGTCCTTCTCTGAGCAAGTCTGCCATCCTCCGTCTCTCCCATAAGTAGTGTTGTTTTGCATGCCTATATGTTACTGTTACAGGTAATACATACTTGATATAGCTCTTCATCTCTGTTGTTTAGGTGATTCACACACGACGCAACCTTTTTCCTAAAATCCCTGGATTTCTCAGGTTTGCAAAAACTGCCTGCTAGGCATAGACGGTCCTAGGCTTCTACTATCTCTGACCAGCATGCAACAGCAGGATCAGGGTAACAAAGTCAGCAGGAGCTGAGGGATATTTGTTACTATTAAATATCCAGTGACTTACGCACATTCTTAAATATCCTATTGGGTCCAAAAGTATAAGGCATGTAGTATTTTTGGCTTTTAGCCCATAGTCTTAATTTGCCTAATAGAATACTTGGAAGGCTGAAGAAACTTGTCAGATAATATAGGACCTTAAGTGGCCATCTTGTCCTTACCTTGGCAGTAGCCAAACACGAGTCCTCCAAGGAAGAGTGTAAGATATATACCGCTCCTCTCATGAGTACTTTTCTTGCCTTCAATCATTTGCAGCTTAGGGAATTCCTGAATCAGAGTGATTTTATGCATTTAATAACTCTCAATTAATATCTACCCTATGATCTCATGCAGTCTGCTCCTGAAGCCACATAAATATCCACATCAGCCTATTTCAAGGAGCTCTGTGGATGCTGTACGTGAGACAAAACTCGATCAAACATGACATTCGCTGGATTTGGTACCTTTTCGCTCTTGTACTGGGGAAAAAAAAGGAATCAGTCAATCCCTATTCACCCTCTCTATAGCTTTCTCTATTTTATAAATCTCAGTAAGACTCCCACCGTCATCTTTTGTCCAAACTAAAGAGATGTAGCTTCCAAAATTGTTCTTTGTTTAGAGTGGTACTATGCCTTTGATCATCTTGTTACCCTCCTTTGAACCTTTCTTAGCCCTGTGTCTTTTCTAAGATATTCTTTAAGGGGGAGTGGGGAAAGTATCAGAACAGGACATAGTATCTAGGACTTAGGAGACGATGGATTTATACAGGGACAGAATGAAGTTCTCTGTTTTGTCTTTCCCAGAAGTCACTCCTGAACACTGAGCTGTTGTTGCCATGAAACTGTCACAGCCCCCAAGTTTTACTCCTGAGTCATATCATCAGTTCAGAGGCTCTCATCTTAGTCAGGAGTGGAGTCAGGTGTTTTATCTTATGTGCATCTTTTGCCATATATATAGATGTTTATACACTGAATTGTCGTTTGACACCTAGGTGATGATTATCATAAAGCCCTTCTGCAGTTCTCCTGACAGCACTAGTCTTCCTCTGAATAATTTTGTATCATCAGCAAACATTCATATTCTGAAACTTTGAAGGCACTGCTTTTCAGAATAGTTCACTCAATGCTGTGAGTTGTTTAAAAGACTATCATAATTTAACTATGGGGCAGGAAATCTGATGTTGTCCCTGCAGCAGTGTCTATATATACAAGTACATATATGTTGGACTATACGTATTGGTGCACAATGTATATAGTAACTAAGTTATTACTAAACTCTCCAGCTTTCCTAAAAGGTGAGACTGGAGGCAGATGCATTTCTGGAGGAGAAGAATCTTCCACTATTATTTCATATGGGCTACAAAAAAGAAACACCTTCCTAGGAAGCTGACAGCAGCCTTTTTGAGGTCATCCTGTCACACCAGTCTGACACATGCACATATTCCTTGATTCAGTGATCTCTTATCTCTCTGGTCTCCCATACAAACATTTAATTGGCCTATAAACATCTATATGACTTCAGAAGAGGATTTTTTTTCTAGGAGTTTTATACACTTTGTTTTCCGGGAAGAGTTGGGTGAATCGCGTGTCACTGGTACTTTTGAGGACACCTGACTTCACTAACAGACAGCCTTAATGATGACAAAAGGAGACGGTAATAAAACCAGTATCTTTCTAGAAGGGTTCCATCTCCTCCTTGTCCCAAGGTGCACACCATCTTTCCTGAGCATTAAAGGTATACCTTTCTCAACTAGAGGAACTGAGAGCTACCATTCAGACTGCCTATTTTGGCAAGGCAGATGGTGAGAAGTATCATCTCCAAGTTAAAGCCTGCTCAGCTTTGAAACAAGCTCNCAAGCTCTGAAACAGTGTTTATCTTATACTCCAACAGGTAATTCTATGGCAAACTAGGATTTGCCCTTACATCTGAAGCAAGGGTATGTAAATTATAAACCTGGTTGATTTAAACACGTCTAGCTGATCTTGAAGATCAGTGGGTGAACTTTTCAAGTAATTGAAGTTAAGCATGTGCTTAAAATACTTTGCTTGATTAGGTCTGGTAAAATCAGCATCTTTTTGATGATAGCCATTTGAATAGAAGTAGCAAATTAATAGAGAGGCAGCTGCCCCCAGAGGCCCTGCAGTGAAATGTCTGTCACTGAAACTAGGCCTGTTTTAAACTTGCCTCTGGTGACCAAGTTAGAGAAAAGGCAAATGCCCCTGCACTCTGCCCCACATAGCTCAGAGAAGCCCCCTTCCTAAAAGCCTACCCCAGGCATCTACAGTTAACTCATGTTCTGCTGTTCTTTGTTTCCAAACACACTGGAGTAGTATTTAACGTGACTTTTTGGCAGGTGCTGGTCACTGGCTGAAGAAGGGAGAGTGTTTGTCTTCATTTTAGATGGAGGACATTTTGTTAGAGACTTTATGCTGCCCGACCAAACTTCAACTGTTGTAAATGTGAATGCAAAGATGTGCCATCTGGAGGTATAACCCAATCTGAGACTAAAGTATTAGTACAGATCATAAATAATCAGCTCAGTGATGCTCCACAGGCAGAAGACTGGGTGACACTGGAACATATTTCTTAACTTTTC
>VYZV01000182.1:1434-12004 GCA_013401275.1 Pandion haliaetus
AGATATCACACTAAGACAATTTGCGTGTTACTGAATATGAATAAGAGACTGTCATGTAACAGAAAGTGAACCTGAGGAAAAAAAAGAAAGATTTCTACCTCAAATATTCAAGTTTAATCCAGGGTTCTGTTGAGACTATACAAAGAGAAAAAAGTCAAACCTTCCTCAAATTTACTTCAAAATATGAAAACATTTGCAGCTCAGAATGCCTTTCCTAGAACATCTGCAGAATCATTACAGCTTAAGAGTTTGTTCAGCAATTTTTCTCTTTTTGAGCTGAAATTCCCTGTTTTGTTTGGGGTTTTTTTGTCTTATCATCTATGGTACTTGTGAACATTTATGGGCTTAAAATATATTATAGCTTCAGGCAGAATAAATTCAGTCATGATTATTCTAAGCTGAAACAAATCACCAGTAAAACTAACACTCATTAAAACCAAAAATATTTAAAACCTAATATCTCATTGCAAAACTGTCCATTTAGTGAAACCCAATTAAAACGCAATTAGCTTTATAAGTGATGTATATAATATCCAAGAAGGTCAATTGCACTGCACTTTATAGCTCTAATTTGTTTTCAGATTAGCTAGTGTAAGAATATTTAGAATGGCTTTTAAACTTTCCACATAGGGAGTATTTGTTGCTATATGTTGCCTCCACTTGAGCATTGTTATTAGAAAGGAGAAGCTGAATAATTCATTGTGAATAATTCTGTGTTTATTTGGCTGATCTTCTAGCCCTGAATCATAGAATTTCTAGTAATAAACATCCCTATTTAAAGAAACCCCTTACTTTCAAAGATGCCTAAGTAGATATTTTTAATCCACATAAATCAACATGTTCTGACTTTCAAAGATACTCAGTCAAAACCCAAATAGCTATCAATGGGAGGTTAGACACCTGTTTGATGGTATGATGAATTACTTCTCTCTAGGTAGCTATTTCTCTTTACTGACCTGTGAAAAATCTGGACAGTTAGCTGAGATAGATGCCTAGGTTGCACATTTCTTAGATGATCTGATGACATGAATCACCACTAACTGTATATAGTAATTTAATTTGAGAAAAATATTTATGATTTCATAAATCCTTTGTACTAACTCCTGGTAGCAATAAGATCAATTTCAAACATTTGTTATATTGTTAAACGATTAATGAAATCTGTATCAAAAGTCAGTGATAGGAATTTGCTTTTCATATACATTATTTAACAAATTATGAACCAGCTTGATGTGGAAACTAAATTCTCAACTATCTCTTTTATGAGTCTTCAGTGTAAACTATTTAGCATCCTTATTTATCCTTACTGCTCATGCTACCAGGTTTTGTTTCTCCTTAATTACTGATGGGCTGAAAAGATCTTCTCCCTTCATTTGATATGCCTATTTGAACTTGCTACTTCTGAAGTATGTAAGGAAAAATGTTTCAATTCTTCTGCCTTTTCTGTATCTGTTAAAATGTCACCTTCTCCATCTATAAATAGGTCTATCATTTTAGAATTTCTCTTGCTCCTATTATGTTCAAACTATGTTAGTTATTTAGCTATAAGTCAAGGAGTTTTTATCCTCAATATCTCATACATTCCATTCTCGTTTTTGCATTTGCATGAACACATTTCCATTGCTCTTTTTTTTCCTATCAGCTGCCTTCACTTCACTTTAGAGCCAGAAAAGCTTTTAATAAAAGTGGTCTTTGATTTTGAATTTGTTTGGGCTTAAGGTTTGGGGGTTTTATTTTTTAAATAAACTATTAATTTAAAGTACAAAGTGATTTAGAAAATAAATTACAAATAGTTTTCTGTTCATACTAGGTTTTCTTGTTTCTTATGTAGTCATCAGATATGGTATTTTATTTACATCCATAATTCCATGAAAGAGATGGTTCCTAGCAGGTAACGATGATTTTCATTTTTTTAATAAAGAGAAAATTGGTGTATTTTCTGACTTCATTGCTCATTTGTATCAGGGAAACATCAGGGAAAAATTACCCTCTGGCCTTATGTCTGGTAAATTATAATTACAGAGCAAGCCAGATTTTGTCAAGCTTGGAAGAATTTAAATACCTGTTGTTTTGAAACACTCTTTTTTTTCCTAAAAATCTTGGACAAGGTATTTTGTAGTTTCAGAGATAGGTATCACTTTTTATGTGAATGTGTTTTGTTATGGAATGACTGTACCTGTATGAAACCATTTTGGATGCTTGGGTTTTTAATGTTTACTTACCCTTATGATAATCATGATAAAACTATCTAAGGAAGTGGGGTTATGTGAGTATATATATATACACACATATATATATATAAATTGTCTTTTAACCTAAGTCATATGCCTGAACCCAGACTTGTCCTACATCCAACGCATCTGGGTGCAAGCCCAGGCTCAGTCATGGGTTCTGGACGTGCTCTGGAGCACGATGGGGGAGGCAGTGCGGGCCCTGGGCCTGCGCTTAGCCTTCCTACCTGGGGCAGCAAAAACATGCATGAGAAGGTAGCACCAGCTGTTCAGTATGTGTCTTCCATCACCCTCAGAGTGATGTCAATCATCCGCCCACTCCCTGGCCTACTCCATCACAGAGTACACAAGCAGCCTGTGCTTCTGGGGCCCGTAGCATGCCTGAGCAGGGTGCAAGGCAGTTTTGTGTCATTCGATTGTGGGTTTGGAGCTGTCTACCCTCTTCTTATTCTAGCTTCTTCAAAGATTCAATGCATTTGTATACATTCCATGAAATGGAGAACATTGTAGAAAAGTAGGACTTGTTGATGTGGTTTTCCTTAATGACTTTGAGTTACTAATGGGATAGTTGATTTGGGAGGGGTTTTGGTTAGATTTTTCAGGCTTATCATGCCTTACTTTTCATGAAAAAGGAAAAGGAAAAAAGAGAGAGAGAGAAAAGAGAGCCTCATTTAAAAGCAAGTATATTGAAACTAATTAATACCTTTGTGCTTAGTCTTTTAACGAGAACAGTATCACTTGTGAAAAAAAAAAGCTCAACACCAGCAGAAAATTACTCCCAAAGTAATCAAAAAAACCCCATATGTGATTATTACCTTCTCATCTGTATAGATAAGTGCAAATTATGGAAGGTTACCTACAATGAAGAAGTCCAAGATTATTTCTCTAGTCTTTCATTTATTTGGTCATTAATCTTTTTCAACTGTCTGGGCAAATAGTAGCAGATATCAAACACATTTTTTTTAATCTTTAATTACCATCAAAGTAAGCTCAGGGCATAACTGGTTTTTAAGAGAAACAACCCATTATAAAAAAGTCTAGCTCTATTTGTGTGCTTGTGACTAGAGTCAAAGTTGACATGGCAGCAGTGGTATGTACATAAAATTTAGAATCACAACTTCTGGAAGAGTGTTGGCTTAAACAGATCAGAAGTTCAATTTTTTATTTCAGTTGACTAATACCCTTGGAAAATAGCTTCATGGTTGTTTTATTTGATGATAAATTTGTAAGAGTCTTTGCCTGTAGGAATGTGGCAGATGAGTGGGATATGGACAGAAATAAAAGCCAAGCAGAACAAAAGGTCCATAGAGGACCTCTGTGACAGTTAAACCCCCTTATTGATTGATGTAGCATTTAGTCTCTTCAGTTAGGAGATTTGTACTTGGACACTGTTTTTACTGTTATCTTGTTACATAAACTTCTTAAAATAGGGAAAAAGAAAGACTGACTTCTGAGTATATAATTTTGGCAAGAGAAAGGAAATGGTTAAAACCATGTGCTCACAATATCTGTGTGAAAATCCTCATGATTTTCATGAACCTCAGGTCTTCAGTAGTACTGTTCCAAGAATTTAGATTGGATATTTGAAAGGGTTATCAGGCATGGGAACAGGCTGCCCAGGGAAGTGGTGGAGTCAGCATCCCTGGAGGTATTCAAAAAGCATGTAGACAGGGCACTTCATGACATGGTTTAGTGAGCATGGTTGACGGTTGGACTCGATGATCTTAAAGGTCTTTTCCAACCTAAATGATTCTATGATTCTATGATTCTAAGAATAAGGCACTCCCCTACGGTAGATAGATATGAAAAGTTCACATATGTTTTTCTCTTATTATTGTTACTATCCTGATTGATGACTACCATAAATTGATATTGAAATGGAGTTTGGATGGCATTGCAGAACTTCAGAAAGAAAAAAAGCAGTTCAGTCAATAAACTGTATAATCTTCGAATTTCAGATAAGTGGAAATAGAGAACTTGCTGTGGTATTTCCTCTGTAAATGTATATTTGGTAGAAAATATGCATGGAATTAAAAAGGACATCAGTTAAAAACGTATTCATGTAGCTGATCAGTACTCATGAAGTGTAATTAAAACTGATAGTATGACCTGACTGGATAGGGGAGGACAGGGTTCATGGGTGAAAATTTAATGGAATATTTAAGTAAGGATTCTACTTAAATAGGGAAATAAATTCTATTTTAAAATCATTTTTTAATCTATTCTGTAGAATTCTGTACTGGTAGCAAACTCATTTTATGGATTTTTTTTAAAAGTGAGGTTGATTATGAATGAGTAGCAGGAGTAGGATTTTAAAGTTGTTTCTATTTTTCTATTACTTTTATTTAGTATTTCAGAACCACAGAACATTTGAGCAAAGGCCAACAGGCAGTTCAGTCTGAGGTGTGACTGCTGAGAGGACAGAGGGCAATGGAACCTTTAGATATCACAGATATTTTGGAGGGGTTGGAGGAAAAGATGTAAAGCCTCCTGAGTATTTTCTTTTTCTTCATTTTTTTTCTTCATCAAAAGCTGTCAAGATATGATGTGTTTCTGCTGCTGTGAAGAGCACCACCATTGAGAAAGGGCAGCAACTCTGGCAATGTGCCAGACCAAGACAGACATTTGAAAGAAGATGAGATTACTCAAACACAAAATATTGTCATGTCTTTGAACACAAATTTGAATTATTCTAAGAACTCCAGCTTCTAATCCTCCTTATCCCTGTGCATCATGAACCTGGGAAACAAGTAAAAAAGGAGATCCCATGATCTCCCATGCCCAGAGCTCATGGCAGTTTCCAGGCTTAAATTCATGTGAAGACACAGAAAGTATAGTGGCCTAAAGGAAGGAAGACAACTTATTCCTGCATTTTTAGAATACATTTAAACCTATAACAGGATTCTCAACTATTGTCCTTTTTTGCACATGGGATAGGATAGCCAGATATTGGCACCATAAATACAGGAATAAATACACAGTGAATATTCACTTCACTGTTTTTGAAACATATTTGACCTGGGAAATCAGGATGGTAGTTGAATGGCAGGGAAATACATACACTCTGAAATAGAATTTGGAATTCACTAATAATGTCTCTCCTAATCATACAGAGGCTAAAATCCCTGAGAATAAAAGCAACAATTTGGTCAAAACAAAAAATTAAATTTACTCTCAATCCTTTTTTGTTTCAGGAAAGATCTTGGCTCCCTGCTCACCATGAGAATGACAACAAGGCAGGCAATGCCCTTTCAAAGTCCAAAGCCCCTTTGCCTTTGTAGCATATTTTGTGCAATACCAAAAACTTAAAAGCTTTCTTAATTCCTTTCTATGTTTTAGTGTCGAATTTCATCCATTCTGTCACAGCTGCTTCCATACAGTTTCAGGGTTTTCAAGCTTCATAATGAACTTTCTGGTTGACCCAGACCGATTCTTCATGTTTCTATGATGTGGTGTCATGATGTTTCCACACAGTGCAGTCCCTGAAGGGGTTAATGTTCCCCTGCCATTCAGCTGTTAGTTTCTCCTGAATTTCCCACTAGACTGTCACAAAGCATAACAGAGATGTAATAAAAAGGTCACGCAGGTGCTCCCACAGAATATGTTATCAAGTCAAGTCCTACCAGTGAAGGAATGTGAGTAGGCCTATTTGAATGAACAATGAGGAGACAATAAAAGGAAAGTCGAATTATAGACAGCAGGCAGATTTGCACTAAAAGAGTAAACAGGATTTACTGTATTCAAAGAGCCTGAAAAATTACACTCACTAACCATGTATCAAGTAAATCGATAATACCATTATGTGTTACAATGAGAATTAGCTTTAACAGCTATTTCATACAACTCAGCAGGGACTCACAGCTAATTCAATTTCTACTGCATTGTATTCACAGTAATATTGCTTCAAAATGGTATTATTTTCATTTTGCCCTTCATCTATTTCCTCAGCTTATTCAATACTTCTGAGAAAATAAAATATAGCCACTAACAGGTGTAGTTATGACATAAGGTTTATTGCTACTGCACCTTGTGTCAAAACGCTGAAGACCTAAACCTTTGTCTTACATGTACTCCTACTGATGCCTTCATTAGGTGGTGGGCTTTCTATTCTGCAGTAGATTAATGCCAGCTGCCAATGATTCCTTGAAACAGGTCATCCATGAGGACTGCTGCAGTAAGGATCCTTCTCTCTACCTCTCTCCTTGCTTTTGTTTTGTCAGAGGTTTCCAGGATGGCTATTATTCTCAAGCTCAGCAGCTGCATGCTTAATTGGGAACCAGTAAATGAAAACAACTTGATGTTCACACCTTTACCGTACTGCATGGTTTAATGTAATAAATAAGGGCAGGAAGGAGGGAGAGATACAAAAGGGTGCTTTGTGAAAAAAGTATCAAATAAATATGGCTGATGTGGATAGTAAATACAAATACCATGGACAAAACAAAATGTAAGTAGTGAATTGTGGCAAGGCAATACAAGAATGACATTTAAGATTTTCAATGTGCAAGGACTTGTGACAGAATTGTCAGCCTTTATGAGAGAGAAACCAGGGCAAACATTCAATAAAACATAACCAAAAAAGTCTGTCATAATAATATGCCAACAGTCTTCCACAGGGTCATTTCCCTTGATAAAGAGATCATAATCAATTTAATTTATGATCTAATTTTACTTCTTTTGCTCCATGAAGATTTTTTTTTTAATACAAAAGGGAAGGGACACTGCGGGGTTTTGTGTTAAAAAAACAACACCCAGAGAGAAAATGAGGAAACTGGAGAGATTTAGGGGGGAAGGGAAGAGAATCATATATCATATTTCTTGCATCACAACCGTTGCTCTTCTAAGATTTTGTCCTATACCTGACTGTTTATTCCTCTAGACAGAAATACAAGGTACTAAATCCTGAGATATATGAGATTACTAAATCTTACACAATAGTCATTGAGGTTCACATCCACAAGCCATTTCCAGCGTTCTAGTATATGTTGCAAATGAATCACACAAGCTATATATATATATATGCAGCCCAGATTTCAAATTTGCTTCATAATATATTTAGCCTATGTTAAGGCTAGTGAACCCTTCTGAGTTGTTTCTGTCTCTGAAATTTGAGGTTGCCTTCATTCCTTGTGTGCTTTTACCCAAAATGTACTTTTACACTAATCATATAATTGAAAAAACAGATATTTCTTATTAGACCACAAGTGGAAGTTTGCAAATATCAGTGACCAATATACTTAATTGTTCATTAGAGTTTATTTATGTAATTTTTTGTTTGTGTCAAATAACAAAAAGATTGAGGAAACTCTTCGTATAAGAGAGTCCAAAACCAGAATAATAACTGCTGGCAATTATTTGCTCAGTACTGTGCATTACGAAATAATCCTTTTTTTTTGTCTTTGATAAGACTAGCCAAATAATTATTTGTCATATGACATAGGTTTTCTTTGGATCCCTGTTTTCCTCTCAGGTTTTTATCTATACAGTGATTATGGGGGATCCCAGCAAACACCTGGCTTCTAAACTTGCTTGTTGCAGATTCTTTGCACACGATTGTGTGTTTACAGTTTGAGTGAAAAGTAAAAGAGTAGTTATTAGGTAGTATTGCGTAGTTAAAATATAGGAATACATGTGCTGGTTTTTTTAATGGTTTTTTTTTTTTCTTGTTTTGTTTTTTTTCACCCAGGGAATGCCTAACTGGACAAGGAGGGACACATACTGCATGCTTGAACTGGGGATTTTTTTCAGCTGAAAACAAAGCTGCAGAAGGTCAGAATGGGTCACTTGTACGATAGTGAGTGTTTCTAAATTGGTTGTTTTCCTGGTGGCTTATTAAGAGCTTGATTTAATGTTTGTTAGTCTTTTCCATATAGAATATTGCTGTAAGGGACACAATATCAAAATGCGTAAGAAGCTGTCCTACTTAGGTAAGGCCCAGAGCTATAGTTTTTAGTTTGTCTTAAAGTTTCTCTGAACAACATTGCTAGTCATCAGAAGACTGAGTAGATCAGCAAATACAATTAATTTCTTGAGAACTTATGACATCTGTGCAAGTTACATGTGACTTCAATTTAAAGTATTAATAAAATTAAATAAAATTTTTAAAAATTAGAAGGAAAAATGTAAGAAAGTAATTTTGAGGGAAGTCGGAAAGTGTGAAACAAAAATCTAGAAGCAGATGAACAAAAGGCTAGAAGCGGATGAACAGAAGGAAAGAATGAAGAAAATAACAAGATCAGCAATATCGGTATGTATTTTGAATAAACTCTTTTGCCACCTTGCCCTTTTATATCCAAAGCTGCTGTTTGGAACCACATCCTCCCACATACAGAAGGCAGACTGTTAACTAAGTCAGAACAACAGAAACCCACAAGATGGTAACGTGCAGACTATGCTTCTGTCTGCATCACTCTCTAGTTTCATGCATTCATTCATCTGCAGCTGCCTTCCCTCATCTTCGAGGCTACATCAAGGCTTCCTGCTGCCAGGCTGTGGCGAGACGTCTCGGGTCAGCCATCCTGGAGGCAGAATGAAGGCACCCATGAGTGATTGAAGGTAACAGATAGATGGACTAAGTGCTCAGTAAACAATACGTGTGCCTATGAAAAATCTAGTGCCCCAGGCCAACTGTCCATTTGGCCCAACCCCAGCATTTAACAGTTGCTCAAAAATATTTGTATTCCATTATAGTTCATTTTTTCCCACATATTTACTGTAAAGGATTGCCATTATGGGTTCCAGCTTTTGAACTGGACTGACCTATCTTGTCAAAATCAGAGCCATGTCAGCAGAAGCTGGAGACTTGTGAAAACTGCATGTGGAGCCTGCTGTACATGATGTATTTCAATACAACTTATTTTCTCTTCTTGTGTAGCCCACTGTCTGATGAGCACAGGGAGCTCTATGAGGAATGTGTGTGCAGTGAACAGCAACCGAACATGAGGGCAGCATGCTTAGTTAGAAAACTTTTTTCTTTTATAATCTGCCTTGTCTTACTCCCACCAGATACACGGTGCTGTACAGATGAGTGTTTGAAAGGCACTCATTGTGGACCTGTTGCTCTTGCTTATCATTTGTTTTGGGGGGAAAGAATTTAGCCCAAAATTGAGCTGTGCCATTCTCCTGTTTTTTTAGATGTTATTTTCTGGAGAATAACTTACAGTAAACAAAACATTGGAGGCTCGCTTGCCAGCTGACAAAAATAATTACATGAAAAAGATATGACTAAGAGTCTAAGTCTGCTATAGCTTCAGAAAATACAAGTAATATTTAATTAACTATGTGTGAATTTCCAAACTTTTTCATAGCTCTGCACAGAATACATGAGTATAATTCTGTCAGACTTCCATCTCTCAAGTCATCTTTTTTTTCTGTCAGGCTCTGGGAATAGATTTTTGTCATGCGTAAACTCAAGAAACTCATTGCAAAGGGAGTCTTTCAGACAGTATTTGTCTCATCCCCCCTATGCTGGTCACTGAAGAGGAGCACTGGCCTTGCTGTCAGCTACTCAGAGGGCAGCTTCTCCCCCAGCCCGTGTATGTAGTGTCAGGCCTACATACACCCAGGCCCCCTGTGTTGGGCTCTCTCATACTCTCTGCAGGAGAAGGCAAGGTAGACCTTTCAGTTTTGCTGTGTTTATTTTATTTTCTGTGGTTATGTTGGGAAAAGCAGGCTGAACAAGGAAGGGTGGTGATGTTTGAGGTACTTCTTGCTTCCTGTAGGTGCTCAGAGGCTCCAACAGTGGTTTGCAGTGATCCTCACAGCCCTGTTTGCTACATAGTCATGCTTCCTTCTAATGGAGCAGCTCAGAGGTGGCTTCTCCACCAGAATATTCCTCCTGAAGCTGTGGGCAATTGTTGGACTTGATGATCTTAGAGGTCTTTTCCAAACTTAACGATTTGATTTGATCTTAGTTGCTTGCGCTCAGTATCAACAGGCTGTAAGTCAATATTTACTGGAAAACAGTGCAGGGAACAGAGGTTGATGTTCTTGTAATATTTCAGTCTTCTAATAAGCATGAGGAAGCTGATAATGCTCACAAATTAAATTTACCTTCAGAGATAGGTTTTTAATCTATAACAAATTCTGCTTGGGTCCATTTCATGGTAGTAGATGTCAATACAAGGGGAAATACTAGTAGACTTATATTACAGCTACACTGATAAAAGCTTCTTCCTCAAGTTGTGGCCCCTTCCTCCATAGGCAAGTGAACAGAGTGGCTCATGCCCCTACTTTCCAGGGTGAGCCAGTCTAAAGCTAGTAGGTTACTTCCACGTGTCATAGCTCTTGGTTCAGGTCTCCCCTGAACTGTGTGTGCGTGATGCCCTTATAGCCTTAAA
>VYZV01000183.1:6889-24971 GCA_013401275.1 Pandion haliaetus
GACTTACCCAGAGGAAGTAACACTGTGACTGGTAAGAAACACAGAGAGCTTTCTGCCCAGCTTCACCCCCCAGTAAAATTGTTTCTTTCTGTTATTTGTTTCCCCCTGGGTTTTTTTTCATCAATTTCCCGCTCCACCCCCCCACCCCACCCCCTTCTTTGTACCTTCTTCTCTATGGTTATTTTACTGTGCTGGTTGCCCGTCCTTCTGACAAATTCAGATCTTGAGAGAGGCAAGTCAACCTTGTGTGGATTTAATCCCCTTATATTATGTATGAACTAGGCCTGTATTGGTGTTGCTGTTGTATCAGATGGTCTTCCACACTATTCCTCTCCCTTTCTGCCATTTCTCTATACATTTCCACAGCAAGACAGTACTATTCTTCATCTCCCTAAATAAATGTTCTTCTTCTCCCTTTTCTCACTTCTCTCTCATTCTCATATGCACATCTACTCTCTTCACTTCTCTCTTTTCCTTTCCTTCTCCTTTCCACCCACAGAATTTCCATTTGGTCAGTCCTGTCCTCACCTCATGCCTACAGAAGGCTTCTTTTGATTTTACACTTAGCGAGTTCCTATATTACATTTTATTCTGAAACCTCACTGAGAAAATCTGTATCATCTTGGGTTTTATATTGTCTACCTAGTGGCATTCGCCCTTTCACTTTTCTGGAATTCAGGGCAAGTAGACCTTTTTCATTCTCTTCACATTTTAGCGCAGGTCCAGTAGCATCTCTATAGTCATTCTTCTCAGCAAAAGCATGGAATCTGTAATACAAAATGAGTTTTCAGCAGTACATAAACTACATAAATACTTTTCTAATTTTAATGAGATGTATGTCACACATGCAAGATCATAGTGGTGTACAACTCTGGAATTATTTGCTTCTCTATTCAAGATATCTAAACCTTCAACTATACTATGAATATTATCAAACCTTTTATATACATTTATGTACATTCTGAAGCCTTCTCATGAAGAACATCCTTTCGTTTTGGTATCATTTACTCTGAGTCACCTTCCTTTTCAACCTCCTGGAAATCTATTTTTAATTGATGCTTTTAACATGCTGAGCAAGCATGTTATTTGAGATGTCTGAGATGACACTAACACCTTTTTATCAGATTATCCTCCCAGTTGAAAGCCTAACAGGAACATTTATTTCATTCTTGACATACAAATCAGGAAGTCAAGCAGACTTCATTTACCCTCATTGTCAAAACAGAAAAGCTCTCCGAGCAGGAAAAAGATGCATTTCTAAAACAGAACTACACTAGAAACAGGCTCAAGCCATGAAAAGCCCTTGAACTTGGCCATTCCTATGGGAAAGCTGAGTTAAACTTATAGACAGTTACTGGGCAAATACCCACCAGCAAGATATTAATTGGCCCAGTAAGTCTCTGCACCAAAGCTAGACTCATCTAAAAAGAGGACAGTGGGAATCATATCAAACAAAACAATTCCTCTCAGCTCCCTCCCACAACTCTTCTTGCCTCTTTCTCCACCATACAAGAAACATACACTTTCCTTTTATAAAGAAGGTAAAAACACTGCCAAAATAAAATGAAAGATGGTGACTGGCAATGTACCTGGTATCATGGAGGTACCACAATTCTAAATGACCACAACCATTTTAGACACACATCAGACCACAGCAAACATAACACTTTCCCGCAGTCTTGTTTTTTGGCAGGCGCTCCATCTCTTAAAAGCTACTTCTAAACGCAGATGGCTATAAAAGAGCTAAACAGCTGCCATCTTACCAATTGCTCTGCTGTCATTTGGAAGATTTCTATTGCTGGAGGTCTTCCCGCTCTTGCACAAACAACAGTGAAACAGAAAGAACCAGCAGCGATTTCACAGCTCTGTAACTGTACGGTGACTTCTGTTAAGCAAACACCTACTGACTCCTACTGCCCTCCTGCTGTTCAGCATGAGTTTGGTATTGTGGGGTTTTGTGTTTGTTCATTTGTTTTCCTTATTTTGATATCAGAATCAAGATCAAAGTTTAATTATCCCTTTCTACGGAAGGCTGATTCTCACCACATGGCTGATTCCCAGGATAAAGGAGCCGACAAGCCATGTGGAATATATCAGTTTCCACCAACCATACCAAATACATGCTAGAGACCATGGTACAGAACTGCATTTCCACACAACCAGGCCTGATGGATAACACCACATCCATTTTCTGTTGTTCCAGGAACTGCCCATTTAGGACAGGCATTACCTTTTCAGTACATGTCTGTACGGCACTTGATCCAGCAAAACTCTAGATCCTTTGCTGGTGCCTGTGGATATTACCAGAGTACAAAGCAATACAATAAAAAACCTGTTTTGGTTTATGTTGTGACCCTTTCCCCTGAACAATTTTTCAGACTTCAAGAAAGAAGCAGATGACAGACAATTTAGGATATAAAAAAGGAATGGCCTTTCTGCAAGCCAGTGAGCCCATATGGGGCGAGAAGCTGGTCTGTTCTAGTAGGTCCTGCATTTTAGTCCTATCTCTCAGACTATTTACCCAGTTTCCCCAGATCACTTACTGAACTGCTTTGTCTCATTTTCCTCATGAGTAAAACAGGGATTATATTCAGGTATCTTCCGATACCATTCCTAGCAGCAAAGTACTTTACAAGTACTGAAATCATTACTGTGCTTCTTCTATGTCATACCTGCCGGAGGCCAAGCGGCTCAACTCTTTCAGAAAAATAATAGTTTCATCTTCCCTGGCATTGAAAGATACAGTGTTGACTGGACAGGGGCCATCAGAAACCTTCTCAAGGAGTAGCTGCTTTGTGTCCACTGGAACATCACCTACAGCAAAGTAGTAAATAGCTTCAACCTGTCATTAAACAGAAAAAAAATTTTGAATTGGAAGACATTATTTTACATAGATGCCTGGTACTTACTCAAGCACTGTTCTGTGCTGAGTATGGTAGGAAAATTTGGTAGAACTGATGCATTACTTGAGCTATAAGATTTTCAGATCTTTGGTTTTCCCTCTCATTTATGCCAGTAATTCAAATGAAGTCCACACAAAATTTCCTGAAGTGAGAAGAGAACCTGGCCCACAGCCCCTGAGTCTGATTCTCCCCAGTGCAAGCCCCTTTCCACAGAAGTTAACTGAAACCAAAGAGACTTGTAAGGAAGGACAACTGTATTATTAGTCAGGACAAGGCTTTGTGCAACATTCCACTTTTATGAAGAGACATGCTACGTTGGTGCTTTGCCAGGGCTAAAAGTCAGTAGGAACTTTTATACTAGACATACTTTTACCAGCAGCATGTATTTGAGGGTAGGAAAGATGCATCGTTCTTTGAATGCTACTGCTGGAATTTACAGATAATTCGCATTTTTTATACTTCCCAAGGCAGAGGGAGCTTGGCAGGTTTATTATGGCCACACACCTATAGTCTGAAAATGTTATTGCAAGAAGAGAGAGAAGCTGAAGACATGTCCTGTGGTTACTGCTTGAGTATTACATTACAAGGGATTTGATGTTACCTGCACTTGTCCATGCTAACAATCCCCATGGTAAGCAAGCTTCTAGGATTTTCACCGTCATTAAAGACAAATGTAACAACAGCTATCCCATGATGATGTTCAAGACAATAAGCATAGCATATCAGTCCTATGGCATGGTACATACCAACTGATAAATAGCTGTTTAACTGAAAAAATACACTCAAATATGACTAGGAATCCCAGGGCAAGCACCACAAAAGAGAAAACAACTATTAGAGTCAGAGATGGCACTGAAGAAATGTTTCTGCACCCATGTAATTTCATGCAGTAGTAAAGCAAATTCAGTATCAGCTGTAAGTGTGTTCATGCATTTCCACTACTGCCTTTGATACTAATCTATATTTCAGCTCCCTGAGTCAACAGAATAGCACATGAACATCTTTTGTCCAGTATGTACTTGGAGCTTCCAGGCTCTAAGTTCCCTGTACTGTCCCACATCATAAGCGTGTTGATACAAACTGACATGGACTTCTGGATTTCAAGCTCTGTCCCTCCTCTACCTTTTGCCACAAATACTTGGGCTATTCCTCAGCACTGGAAGACATCTCTCCCAAGAAGCAACCCAATCTCAGGCTAGACCAGGCAAATTAATGAAGCAGCACCTTGCCACCTTGGGCGTCCCTTGGATCTTGTAAAGGGGGCAAGATACTCCATGTGGGAGGCAGTGCCCATAGTTACAGACCACAATGGCTTGGGAGCAAGCAGGTCTGTGGTCAGCCAGGTGTCCTGGCATCACTGTTAATGCTAAACAAATACTAAGGTTAAAGAGAAGAATAAACGTGTTTCATTAAAGTGCAAGATTAACAAAATGTTTTCTCGCTTTAGAAAAAGGTGCACAGAAACAAAATGAAAGAACTCTTGCACCTATCTGTGCTTTAGTTCAGTTTTACAAGGTTCCCCTCTCTGTTTCACCTAGTTAAAAAGCTACACAAGCATGCACACAGCTCTCCCAGCTGAGACCCAGTCATTGGACAACACCTTCTTCCTATTCCTTTTGCTGAAGAGGCTCCTGACCTGGGCAAATGCATGCATATTGAACTACCACTTTTCCCTGTGTTCCTTCAGATTCACATCATCTTCCCCTCCCTCCTGAGACTGCTAATAATTCATAAACTTGATATTCAATAAGGATATCAATTTTCACACTTCCTCCAAAGGATTTGCTGCCTGCCTCTGCAAATTCTAAAACGCTAACATTTCTTGGGCATAGCTGATGCAGAACCAACTCCTCACAAGAAAATAAACAAAATTGCTAACCACAGACAATTCACTCTACTTAACTACAAATCCAGCAATACCATACCACAAAGGAAATGTTCGTTACAGATCAGTGGGGAAAAGTTAAAACCTTTCCATTTAGTCCTTCACATTTTGAAAATTATAATTTCTGCATCTATCTAAAAAGCAAACCATGCAAGAACAGGAAGGAGAACAACATGAATAGTTCCTCAGTCTTTACCTTGGTGGGGAGGTGTGTTTTGGATGGGTGACCCACAATTTGCTGAGTAGCACGTGTACAGAACTGCAAGTTAAACACTGTGGATGCATCAGGGGCAGTTAGAGCTCAAAGGATTGCAACCTTACAGCAGAGTGATCTTGAGCTGGGGACTGACAGGTCATGAGGAAAGGAAATCTAGGGAGTCACCACACATGGGAAGAAAAGCTCAGCTAAAGGAATGACAGGAAGAGCCAAGTCTAGGGAAAAAAGAGCTATTATTTTGGAGCAACTTCTGTTGATGAAGCCAGTTCTGAGGAATGAGTCTTTTACAACTCTTCAGTGAGCATGCAGCTTTTGCCTAGGACTGAATGGGGTCTCCCCACTGCCTGCAGTACAGTGAAGCTTGCACTCAAGTGAACTGTCAGTTATGAATGATAATTACTGTATTTAGGAGTAATTGAAGTTTGTTTTATGTTGAGCACCTGCCACAATTGACTCCCCCACATTACCCATTAGCCCACCAATGGCCAGAAAAAAATAATAGACTTCTCACTGTTGGACAGATTTTAATTTCTGTTTATTCATATGCAGACCCACCAGGTCCAACAAGCCTTTTTTTCATCCAGACAATACTGAAATCTAAACAGGATCTTTTTCTTTTCCCACCAGGAAATCAGTAATATACTGCAAATTGAAAATGTTAATAAAATTTGTGAAGGAGGCATTTAAAAAAGCAGTTATAAAAAATCTCACTGTTGCATAATTTGTTCCTCATCCAATTGCTTTTTAATATCAGTCTCCAAACATCAAGGTTCATCTGGATGAGAATCCACCAGTACAGGGAACCAGAAGAAAACTCGAGCCAAATTTACCTTCTCCTTCAAACAATGTCTCAGAAGGAGATTTACAAAGAGGTTAGGATTGGATCTGTGCACAGGAATGGATCTTAATGGCAGTGAAAACCAATCATTCTAATCCACACACAGTAGGCCCAATTTTCCATTAAATTTGGGTGCTAAAGAACTGAAACAACGTACATTGTAAGCAAATTTCATAAAATATCTCTTTCACAACACAAGTTTTAAGTGACTAGCTCGAATGATGGCATATATGGTTTACATCTTGTGACTCTCCTATAATGAATAAAGCAATATAGTACTTTTAGAAACAGACAGAATTTAATTGCAGCAGTACCTGTGCATGCTTTGGCTTTTTGTCCTGGAAGAAACTCTAGCTATAATCTGGCTGATGAAGAACGATTTGCATACCCCTACCATGAGTTAATGCTTAAATAAATTTCTGTACCTACTATTTTGGATTTTAAATATAGTTTTAATGAGCACTTTGGATACATAAAAAAGTAAAAACTGTTTCCCTGTCTTCACTAATGTTGATACTAGCAATTTTCTCATAAACTTGAAGCCCTGAAAAACATATATGGCAAAGAAAGTGGAAGGGAAGATGTTTTCACTTTCCCATAGTGACTGAATATGTTATTTATTCTGTGTACTCTAGAAAAGAAAATAAACAAGTTTCTGCATTCAAAATACAGTACATTTACATAAACAGGCCATCAGTAAACATAGTATGCAGCTACACTTGGGGGAAAAAACTTTCCAAATGCTGTCATTAATATTTATCTTTGCAATATTCATCAGGGCAAATCACAGTAGCCAGTCTGGCACTGAATATTCTTGGATTTACTTGAGGCTTCTGATAAGATGTGTAAGCTTACCGCCTCATCACCCATGGCTTCCAGCAGGGCTTCAGCAGAGTTGGTATGACTGGCAGCTGTCATATGGTCCAGCTTCCAGAGCCACGTAACAGCAGACGTTACAGTATGCTCAGACACAGGAGTAGATTTCTGTTGCCACTTCATAAGAGCTGGAGCAGCCCTGAAAATGACATTAACTATAAATCAGAAATGGTGAGAATAATTCTGGCAGAGCAAAAGTGGAGCTCTGCTATTGTTACTATTCTTTTATTTTCTTAAGTAATAATTACAATAAATCACAGATACTAAATCTAGACTTGCAATAAAAGAAGTAGAAGAAAAATAAAACCCTGTCCTGGGTTCAGCTGGGATAGAGTTAATTTTCACAGGAAGCTTGGAGGGGACACAACCAGGACAGCTGACCAGGACTTGCCAGGGGGATATTCGGTACCATGTGATGTCATGCTCAGTATACAATTGGGGGAGCTGGCAGGGCAGGGTGGGGATCGTGGCTTGGGAACCGGCTGGGCGTTGGGTTCCATGTGGTGAGCAATTGCGTTGTGCATCTCTCGCTTTGCATATTCTTTTATTAGTATTATTGTTATTATTATTTCTTCTCTCCTTGTGTTGTCCTATTAAACTGTCCTTATCTTGACGCACGAGTTTTTTACCTTTTTCTTCCGATTGTCCTCCCCATCCCACCATGGGGGGAGGAGGGAGAGAGCGGCCACATGGTGCTTAGTTCCTGGCTGGGCTTAAACCACAACAAACCCTTAGAAATATACTGTAATTTTTATAAGAATTTTTTTTGAGACAGCTGTTTCCAAAGTAGGGTCAAGAGAACAGAAGTACTTTAAAAACAGTTCCTAATCCATATCTCCCCTGAACATAAAAACACAATCAGGTTTTTAAAATATGTGTATGAAAAAAAAAAATCTGGCTTCCACAGGCCTCTTTCCACAACTTGCCGCATGACCTTTCTGTCAGACCTTTTTAACTGCCATGCTTTTTTTGTAGTAGGGCTGATCTTGTGATGCTAAGTTTTTTGATATTTTAATTGATCAAATGCCTTGGCCTTAATGGCAGTACAGAAGTACAAAGTATATGAGCATGCATGCCTGTGCATTTGTACATAAAAAGACAGAAAGCAAATAAAAAACCAAGTGGTTGCAGTGTTTGTGACATTCCATCAAGCACTGTTTTGAAGAGTTTACTGCAAATCTAAAAGACAAGTATGTTTTCCAAGATTCTTTTAAAGTAATAATTTATATGCTATATTGTCCTTTGTCTCCCTCCTGCGCAAACAAACAAATTGATGAACACAATTATTGTGCCTCAATTTTGACGTGGCTCTGCAGATCATTTTTAAAGCAAATATTTTATGTGCTTCTCAAAAGCTATGGAAGTTATCTTCTACTTTTTGACTGAAATCTCAGTTGTATCACAAGCTAGAGAATTAAGACAGGGCACCAGAATCAAATCTGTAGGACAAACCTTGGGTAAAACAGCTTTTAAGAATCACAGTGTAGTTGCAAGTTATCATTGTAGAACCAATTTTAAAACTATACGACCTAATTTGTGCATCCTTTTTTTCACAGTCACAAAATTCCATTCATTTATCCAAACCCATGCTTACAGGTTCAAACCTTTATGCATATATGAGAATTTGTGCAGAGATACATAAATTTGAATAGCTGCTTGTACTATTTGTAACGAAACCCAAATTCATTTTCTCGTGTTGGGGAACAAGCACTTGTCTTTTGTTATGGAAATCTAGTATCATTTCCTAGTTCTTCTACTGATTTCTGTGACCATGGAAATCTATAGAAATATGAATGACTATGCCTGTGCCTATGGAACTTGGGGCAGTGTACATTTAGCTGTAAGGCAGAAACCTGTAATGCCTATGCAGTCAGATAGGACCTCACTGTTTCACTCTCTAATACTTAGATGCCTGAAGAGCATTCCTGCTATTGCAAAGTCCCCCTTATCTTTTTGTTTTTCTGTGCTACAGTTGTAGAAGGCATATATCAATATTTGGGTTCCATTAGTCTTTACCTGTTTTTCAGGGTAACAATGGTCTTATGTTAAATAGAAGTAGCAAGCTCAGCATGACTGTGGGTGAAACTTGGTGGAAAATCTACAGATATTACCAGGACATGAATCAAGACAATTTCCACTACAGAAAGCGTACTATCCAAACACATGTCTATATGATATGCGACTCCTTTTTATTCTCCAGCAATGGGCAGACATGGACTTCTTTGTTTAGCCTGGAGAAGAGAAGGCTCTGGGGAGACGTGATTGCAGCCTTTCAATACTTAAAGGGGGCCTATAAGAAAGATGGGGACAGACTTTAGTAGGGCCTGTTGCGATAGGACAAGGGGTAATGGTTTTAAACTAAAAGGTAGATTCAGAGTAGATATAAGGAAGAAATTATTTACCATGAGGGTGGCAAAACACTGGAACAGGTTGCCCAGAGAGGTTGTGGATGCCCCATCCCTGGAAACATTCAAGGTCAGGTTGGATGGGGTCTTTGAGCAACCTGATCTAGTTGAAGATGTCCCTGTTCATTGCAGGGGAGTTGGACCAGATGATGTTTAAAGGTCCCCTCCAGCCCAAACCACTCTATGATTCTATGATTCTTCTGCTTACCGAATGAGGTTGAATTTGGCAATTTGGGTCACCTGTTCCACAAGTACCATAGAAAGTGCATCCCGACATAGATCAAATTCAGCTGGAGCAGCAGTGCCAAAATCCAAAACAATGACAATGCACCGTTCTTGAATCACTCCAAATATCTGCCGGCTCTCACTGGTTAACCATTCCATTCGCTGCTTATATAGCTCAATAGCTCCCATTAGACAATCCACAAAATGAAGAATCAGTTCTTTTTTGGCTGTCAGCTTTATTTAAATAAGGGAAAGAAAGAAATTGAACATCAAAACAAATAATACAAATGCAGCCCCAAGCTTAGCACAGCTGCAATTGCTTGTTTGCAAGTGCCAGATATGCCAGCCAAGGTAGCAGTGAAAACAACCCATTTTTCTGCCACTATTTCAAGAGCAAATACTTGACAAATGCATCTAAGCTATAAAGAAAAGACACTGCATTTTGTCCTAACTGCTTTTCATAATCTTATTATATGAGAATGGGACAGTGCCAGTGGGCTGACTTGTCTGTCTCAAGACGGGAGCAATTAGAATGAGCTGAACACAGGCTAGGATGCAGAAAGGGCTGGAGAGCAGATGGATGGACACACAAGGACACAGAAACTTTGTACGTTCTTAGATTAGAATTTTGACTGGCTGTTAAAATTTGTACAGCAATACAAGGGAGCATAAGGTTTGCTTCTGGGGCACTTCAATTTCCCCCTTGTCTTTAGCATTTGAAAGGAAAATGTAAAATGTTTCCTGTTTGTACTATTATTTCACTAACAATGCCCAGCATTACAGATTAACTATTTGCGAGTAGGTGCTTAGGCAAATTTAGTTCAGACAACTGCAATCAACAATTAAAAATTCTCATACCATATCAGTAAAATAAGAAAAACCTAGATTCAGAGCTGAAATTAAAACCAGCAGACCCTCCCTAAGAATACATGTATACCATGCAAAGTGATCTGTGGGTTTAAAAACTCACCACAGGTTCCAGTGAAGACATTCCCCCAACATCTCTGAACCATGTAAGCTAATTTACCGGCAATCTTCTAGCTCCAACTACCTTTCTGGGACTAAGTACAAAACCTTGGAGATACAAATGTTTTTAAACAAGAACATTTCTCAGGGAGAAGATATTCTGTGCGTCAGTGCACATTTCTTTCTCTTATTTGTATTTTTCTCTGTTCTTTAATATCAGCTAGGGCCCTGTAATGTGCCTCCCAGATACAGAGTCTCAGGCTGTCTGCCAGAGGAATGTAGGCCTGGGAAGGAGGACTTAGAAATTCCAGTTTCCTCCTATGACAGCCAGACTCATACAAAGAAGCTTATTGCACTACACCTATCAAACTCCATCTTAAAATAAAGCAGTTTTCTTGTACCACCCCTTCACTTGCAGTTGGACAGCCCAGATTCCCATTTCTCTGAGGGCTGGAAAACTTCTGACTGCCCAACCTAAATTTATTCGTGGCAGTTCATACCCATATATTCTTGGACTAGCATGCCTTTTAGCATAGAAAACTATAGCTTTTCCCTATCCCTGTAATTTCCCTTTCTGTAGGCATTCAAGGGCAATAATGCTACCCTTTGTCAGTCTTCTTCAGTCTTACATACGTCAGCATCAACCAAGCCTTTTTATAAGATCAGCACTCCATTGCAGTTCATCCTACTAGCTCTTCCCAGTACCTGTTCTGGTTTGAATTGCTCATTCTCAACCTGTAGTAACTGTACACAATATTGTACACAATATCCTAAATGAGATCTCAACAGATCTTATACAATGGCATTGCTACCTTAATGCTCCCAGAAATGTCCTCCCTACTGCTTGCAACATATCCTAAGATTAAAAGACATTACATAGCTATTTCACCTGGAATTAATAGGAAAAAATGAGGGGGAAAAGGCTCCCTGAAATGGTTCTTTTCCCATTTTTAAGCCTTGTGCCTCAAAAGTAACTCCACTTATCAGAAAAAAATGACAAGCCATTTGCTTTTGTAAAATCCTTTATGAATTAACTCTCTCCCCTCCTCGCTCACATGCGTATCTCTTCAATCAGAATCCATCCTCTCAACAATGGGGCCGCCAGCAGCTGCTGCTAAGACATTCCTTAGAACATGAGCCTGGGCAAAGATCCAGCTAGCTGTCTCTATAGAGTAGGCTGAGCCTTTTGTGACCTGCTGGCACTAAGCAAAGCAGCGCTTTGCATCGGCAATGACAGCGCATTATGTCTTCTTATTTCAGCATCCCCATTTGTTTTATTGACTACAATTTTATTTTTTTTAACTCAGCTGAGCATCTTCTTTTTAAGTGTTCCCTATTTCAAGACAGGGTAAATGTTGCTTAGAAACTGCGATCCTGTCTGGAAAGATTTACTGCAATGCTGCACTGAAGCAAGTGCATAAGACTTTGCAAGTAAAAAAAGAAAAAGATATCTAGCTTCTCTGACACTGATTGTTATCACTAACAGTTTGACAAAACAGAAGAAAAACTGATCAAAAGATAAAGTTCTCACAAAGAATATAAGTATTTCATGCCATAGGGAGACATTTTAGTCACATCATTCTGCTACAGTGGTAATAACTTCTAAGTGCACAGGGAAGTTACCACAAGTCAGTCACACTTACATTATACACGCTGCCATCTTGTGCTTTCTTGTATTGAGGAAACAGACCATCTGCATAGCGAGAAGCCACAAGTTTCCCCAAGGTGGTCACATAATCTACAGTAAATGTTACAAAAGATCAAGTTTTAATCATAAAGATTACTTCAAACAGGTATTTTTCAGGTTGATGTGTATACCATCCATGCGTGAGGCACATGCATTTGTATTGAACTCTTGATGTTAAGAAACTTGAGAAAAATTCTGGTTTTGTTTTACAGTTTTTTCTGGCTATGTCTATGGTGGGGCCCTGAGGGCACCAACAGCCCTTGATTGCCCCGATCAGCCTCACCCGGGGTTTCCACTCACAGGGCACTCAGGTCTGGGGACTCAGTCTTTGCTTTAGCTGTGTTGTAGGTATACCTGTCTCAAGTTCTGCTAGTGGATATCTCTCCTGGATAGAGCTTTCAGCCCTATATTATAGCCTTGCCTACAGTTCTGTCTGCTGGATGTAGCTCTAAGACCTATATTGTGGCCTTGTCTCAGGTCTTGTCTCTGGCTCCATTTCCTACTGCTCCTGGCTGCACTCCCTGGCTGGACCCTAGACATGGTTCATCACCTCACCCTGTCCAGGACTGTCTGCGGACACTGTCAGCAGCACCTTGCTCTGCCTGCATTGCTTAGATGCTGCAGGACTGCATCCTGGTCAGTGAGGACACTGCCTGGGCTGCAGTCCCCTTTGGCTCCTGGCTCATTTTCTCCCCGTGGAGCAGCCCTGCTCTTGCTGCTCCCTGCCAGTTTAGTCAGAAGTGGGGAAAAAAAAACACATTTAATTATTTATACACCAAAAAGCTACATGGGACTTTAATAAATGAAAGGTTTAGGGAATTAAACTTCTGTATTATCCATTTACTTCACAACAGGACTTGCAAATATTTGTCCATCAAACAAAATACAAAATCTGGTACAGATAATGCTGTTCTCTTACACAACTGAATGGGTGCAGAAGTGGGTTCAACTAAGGAAAAGGTTGCAGTTTGCTCTTTCAGTAGCTAGAAATCTTCTACAGTATCTCCACTGACAGGAAAACATTAGGGGTGGGAATATTTAACTTCACAAAGCAGCTATTCTGTACAGCACATTGCCCTGCTAAGCTAGTATGTTCTGCTCCTAAAATTAGACTGTAACAACATTAACCCTGCGTAACAGCTTTTTCTTCATCTACAGCATACAGGATTTCAAGATCTGCACTGTTGATCTTTGAATGCCCCATGGACACAAGCCAGCTGAAATCTTAAATTATGCAACCTAGAAAAATTGCATGTTACAATTCCTACTTCTCAGGCAGCAAGCTGTTCAAAGAAAAGAATATCTTACCATGCTCTGCAAAGCACTGTTATGGCAGTGATTAATAATTATTAGCAAACTCTTCCCCTCCAGCTGTCAGATAACTGCAAAGGAGTATTTTTCTATAGCCTGACTTTGCACGAAAAGCAGCCTGAATTCTAATCAAATTTAACTGCTTCCTTAAAGCTGGATCCCTGGAAATAATATACTATTCCCAAGCAGGTTGTCTAGCCCTGATCATCAACTAGTAGATCGCAGATTATGGCATGGCATACATTATATTTGCCATCTAAATAAAAATGAGCAGAGACCTTATGGTACGTTATTTGCAGGAAAAAGACCAACGGCGTCAGCAGCGTAAGTTATTCCCCAGCTATAGCTAAATTGGAGAGGATTTGAACTGGAGCCTAGTGTAAAGCAACAGTACAGCTGAGTAAGGAAAACCTTTCTCAGATCCTAAGTCCTTCTCAGATCAAAAGGGGATGGAGTTCCTCAGTTGTCTGAACTGGCAATGTCAGCAACTGTGGATACAGCTTCCCTTTCTGCCATTATGATAAGAAAAGAGACAATGTGAAAATCTCTGTGTACAGTGGGGTGCAAAATGAGTGTGACTCTATAGACTATTCAAAGTCGGGGGGTTTATTATTATTCTATTATGGATTTTTCTTATACCTTTCCTGTGCTGGAATCCAATCTGTGACAAAATCTGGGATAGGGACAACTTGTTTCTTTTGAGCCCATGAAGCTGAAGCCATTTAGAAGATGAAATGAGGGGTTGTACATCTGTGTACCACTGACTGACTGCCAGTCTCCTTTCCTTCTCTTTTGATTTCGTCTCGTGGGCCTCATGAGAATCTTTGGGATCTTGTCTGTGCTTTGAATCAAAGGCATCTGTTGTAAAGAGAGATGTGGGAAACACGACATTTATGCTTTAACCAAATGATTCACTTGAATTGTCTCCTTTATTTACCTGTATTCCGTGGTACTCTGTACACATATAGCTCACCTCTTATTTTGTTATACTGAACAGTGTTCTTAATCTGGAAAGCTTCTCTTAGTCCTACACATCTACTTGCTGTTAATGTCTTTTTATTCATCCATATATATTTACGACCATTTTATTAAAGGAAATGTCTTTTGTATGCTGAAATCCAAGCCCTGAAATCTAAGTCCAGTTGCAATTCTTCCAGTTCCTAAGACATCTCTTCTAAGTCTTGGGAATCAGAACTCATAATAGGCATTCAAAGACTGTCAGACCATCACTACATACGCATTGGAAGCATTATGCAATAAATAAGGATTTCTTAACTGTTAGATGTTGAACTGCTACCATAAGCCATAGCAGCACCAGCAGCAGATCCTGGCTTTATTGCAAGGCTGGTGAAACTTCCTCTCCTCACATCATTTACCTCAAGTGTAAACGATGGTTCTGGCAGTATCTGCTCCAGGCTGTGATGGATCATGTGCATGCACAGGAAATCATGGACATGGGGGTCCAGTTTAATTTTAAGTTCTACAGAGCAATGAACGTATTTCAGCAGCGACGTATAGTTGGCTAGGCTAGCTCCACTTGCAACTGGCAGCAGAGGCAGCCCAGAGCCAGAGTGGTTGAGGCAGAAATGGAAGTGATGACAACACTAATGCCTCTGTTCCTCAGCACAGAGGTTCTAGGAGGACTTTGGTATTTCCTGTTCATTCCCAAAATACTGTGCATGAGCTAAGCTGGCTCTAGTTGATTAAATAACCTTGCTGTATCTAAGTTTACTTTCTGTGGACTTTTGAAATTTCTGGCCGTTTTCCCCAGCATCAACATTATCTGGAGTATCCCAGTCCTCCATTGCCCACATACCATAAGATGACTGTAAACGTACCACATGGATCAAACTGGTCCAAAATACAAAGAAGGGTACTTCTATCTTTAATGACTAAAAAATAAACTTCAGTCCAGTATGGAATGTGATCACAACTCTCCACTAAGATCAAATATTACAACTGACCTGGTTACAAAAGTTCATTAGATAGACTGTTCCTCAGTTAATAATACATAAAGGAAATGAGACTGTATCTTCAGAAATCATCTTTCAGTGACAGTAGGCTTCTATATGGTGCAGACTGGCACCAGCTCTTTCACAGTCATCAGTCCTACAAGCAGGGCGCTGGGCTGGCATGCCTGTAGAGGTTGGCATTTTACCAACCTGCCTCCTCCACTCAATACAGAAGCAGCAGTGACAGATGTTAACTCTAGCGAGAGACAGGTGAAGGTTTGCAGCTGTTTGCTCTTTGAGCTTTGTATATAGTCAGGCACTGTTTATGGTCACATGAACAGTCACTCCCAATTTCCTCCTCCAAAAATGCAGAAAGGCCAGCACAGAACCCATATACAGCACAGGTGAGAGTGGCACAGCTTCAGAATGGCTTGTACACAGCTAGCAGCATGCACACCTCAATACTGCAAACAAAACTGGAAGTTCTCTGGGAAAACCTGGAATCTATGCAAAAATAGCCCTGAAATACTCACAGTCACTCCAAGCAAGTCTCCTACATGGATTGCCAGTCATGATAGATCTCTTGATTGGCAGCTCCTCTTTGCTTTCTTCTGAAAAACCTGAGGAATTATTATGTTTTAAAAAAATTAAAATGTTGCCATGCACAGGTCAATATGAACTGGAGACCAGCTCCACAGGCTCAGCCAACAATACACTGCAGAAGGCTGAGATCAAGATATCCCTCAAGGAAAACAGTGTTATAAACTAAAAAGGATAGCTACTCCCCATGTCAAGAAAGGCTGCAGTCAGATTTGACAGGGAGCCCCATACTCAGAAATGGGAAAGTGGGAAACTAGTAACATGGTTTCCCTTCCTTCTTTCTAGATTATTATAAAAAAGAGCCAATGTGGAAGTTTCCACACAGATATGCTAGAAAAATGAGTGTGGTGTTTTGGCCTGCTGTCTGTCAGTTGTATTATATTCTATTATTGCTTTGTATTATACCTTTCCTTTGCTATAATCCAATTTATGACTAAACCTGGGAGTATCTAAGAGACAATTTTGTGAAGAGATTCATAACTTTGCCTATAAGACTACAAGATGATTCACAAAGAAAAAGAATTATGTGTGTATACATGTACGTGTATGTGGTATAAGGCCCAACTGTGAATAAGACACAACATATGAACAGAAAAGACGAAGCAAGGTAGCATATATTGGCTGAGTGTATTGCTTTGAGACATTGTGTTTTGCCATTTACTTGGTTCTTCTTTTAATAAATAAGATGCATGAATGAGAGATATTTATGAATCACCAGCAGGCCAGCTGCTAGCTATTGTCATCAAGCAGTTTTTCCTATGGGAAAAGCAAAAATGGGATAAAATAATAACCCAGAGACTTAGCCTCCTCCCTCTTTCTTCATTGCAGAACTGAACATGCTATTTATTCCTCTTATATGGATTTAAATACCCATATGGAAACATATAAGCCATTCCAGTCTTTGTCCTGCTCATGCAGAAAGACATGAACAGCGTGAAAGGCAGGGAGGACTTTAAAAAAACAGGACTCTGTTCTGCATCCTAACAGATACCCCAGGCGTCGCGCAGAAGATGCCCCTCAGCAGCACAACCCCCGACCAGCCCGGACTTGGTGTCAGCGCAGTGAAAACGAGCCCTTGCCACGGGGGAGGCAGGGCAGACAACACCCATAGCGAATGGCGATAGCAAGCCACCTGACTTGTGCCATTTCTCTCTCAGGCTGCAGAAATAGTGCCACAGCACTCTCACGGTAATAGCAGAGACACAGATCAAGCAGCAGCCTGCATCAAAGAACAAATACCAGGTGCCATGTCATGTTCTGGATGCCCAGCGGTATGGCGACAGGTATTCCCTTGCGTTAGCCTCCAGCACCACCTCCAGCTGCTTGACTAGCAGCACCTGGACTTGAAACGCTGGTGCCGTATGAAAACGAGCATTTGAAAGGAAACGAAGAGACTTCCAATGGAAACAGGGAGTTTACCTCAAGTCTTGAAAAGGCAAGCGAGTTCAAAAACGATGACAGCCAGGATAACCTTCAGCCTAAAGTCTGGATCAAAACAGGTTATTTTCGAAAGGTGAATGAGAGTTCATCTGGGCACCTCAACCCGTCCTCTCCGGCCAGCGCAACCTGCTAAAACCTTCACCCACCACGGGCTCTGAGTTTTTAACGGATGCGGCAGCGTTTGCCGAGGCTGTACCACCAGGCTGTCCCTCACACACGGGAACACCTCGGCAAAGCCCACACGCGTTAGCGCCCGAGAAGCCGCCCCACGCCACCCGAAAGGCGTGCGGAGGAGGGCTGAGGCGGGCAGCTGCCTGCCGCGGAAATGGGGCGGAGGGTGTCACAGCAAAACCGTAGCTGGGCCTGAGGAAAAGGGCGAGAGCGGGGCAAGGCCTGACCGGCCGCCGGGGCCACCCAGGCTGAGGCACGGCCATGTCACTCAGCGGCGTTGGCAAGCCGTAGCCGCGCCACGCCCTCGCGGCCACCCTCACAGCCGCCACCTGAGGTAACCGACCCTGTCCGGCGGGGAAGGGAAGCCGAGGCCTCTGGGGTGAAGGACTACGGCTCGGCGTTCACACTTCCCGCGCCTGCCCGCCAGCGCCGGGGCTGCCCAGCCCACTGCCCTGCGGCGGGACCGGGGGGACCCGCCGCGCTGGGGGCTCCGTCGCTGCCTCTTCCACCCCCCACCCCCACCGCAGCGACCCGAGACGGAGCCGTCGCCGCCCCGCGGCGCCCCCTGCCGGCTCCGCCGCCCGCCCTCACCCGCCTCCGATCGCG
>VYZV01000183.1:25034-60731 GCA_013401275.1 Pandion haliaetus
GGGGGCGGGCGTCCACAGGGGAGCGCTGCCGTTGTGCCGCTGCTGCGGGGAGGGAAGGCCGCGTAGAGTCGTTGTCCGCGGAGGCCACCGCCACGACGAGCATTCGCCTCTTTGGGAGCCCCAAATAACGCGAGCCAGCTAGGAGAAATCCATGTACGGTGGATTCGAGTCTTCTGGTCTTGTTACTTCTCGATTTAGGCTAAGCCATTGGCAGTATTTACACTAAGAGCAGCCGCGCGTCCTTTGTTTAAGTCGGAGGAACAATACAAGCTGCCGGAGAATTGCCGTGCTGCTGGAGAAGCCTAACTAAAAATTATCCTAGCGTAGCAAAACATACAAAAAGATGCGCATCGTAAACGTGAACTGGATATTAGAAAGCTCCCGTTGATGTCAGATAGCCAGAAACCCAGGCTTGCATTTGCCGTATTTGGGCTGTAAATGTTTCTAAGCGTAGTTTCCAGCTAAGAGACAGTGCTGAGCTCTGCACTTTCTCTGTTTTGCCTTCGTTTACTACGCAATCACAAAGTAATAAAAGATCAGTTGCTTTATAGGAGCAACGGATCAGACTTATCTACCCACTGATGTTCAGATGGTAATACACACCCGCAGGCACGGACAGGGCCGTCCTGCAGCACGCCAAGGCATTGGCTTCGGCTCTCCGAGATGGCTTCGTAAACAGCAATAGGACAGAAAAGTTCCTTATGAGGCGTGCAGTTGGGCTGGGAATGCGGCTTTCTGGAGCTCCAGCTTCTCGTACAGTTGGAACCAAAGGTTTAAAGACTAGCCTAGGCATGGCAAGTCATTCGGGATTGCACAACTCTTCCTCTGAGGTGTAGAAAAGGCATTTATTTCACAGGCATGGAACAGTTTCCCATCATATCGTTAAAAGTAGTAGGTATCGAATGTTCTCTGGATCCTTTCAGACACTGTGACTGCCATAGCACAAGCTGCTTTAGAGACCCATATTGGGGGGGGGCAGGGCGGGGGCTTTTAAAATTTCTCTTGAAAGTGCAAGTGCAATGGATTTGTAAGTAAATGTCCCAAAATCAAACTAGTCAATGTCTTGATTTGTTTTGCTTCTTCCAGCAACAGAATTTTTTCATCAAACACCCAAAATGTCTCACTCGGGTAGTTTTTTCTGCACTATACAGAACGAATCCATCTATTCTCATGCCTAAGCGTTGGTAACTGTAGTAATTATGAGTTTTTTAAAAAAGTGATTAAATGTGCTGTAACTTTCTATGCATAGAGTCTGCCAGAAACCTTCACTCTAGGCTTGGCTACGCTAAACAAAAAGTGTTGCAGAAAAACATTCCTTACAATGCTTTGAATTGCAGGGCTTGTACAACTGCCTGACAAGCCCAGCGGCAAAGGCTGGCAAATGCAAAGCTGCTTCTAGCTCCCACAGGCTTCGTGATCAACTGGCTGTCGTCTCTTAGGTAAAGTTCTTAGGAAAATAAAATGCTCTCTGCACATCAAATAAGCATTGTTCCTTGTTCATGTGGAAGTCCTGCCTTGGCCACTGCCTGCCCTGCAACTCATGCGGAAAATGGGGAATGTACTCTCCAGATGCTGCCTGCTGAATGAGGCAAGGCTAAATGATAAAGGAGGCGGGGATCCAAGTAAGTGGGGAGTGGGAATTTATTCCTTGTACAGGGATGATAAAAATAAATCTTGAGCCATTCTGTCATCTGACCTTTAGGCTGAATGACGAAGTGATATTGATGGATGGAAAGCATGTTATTATGTCATTCATTAGAGAATGTATTGTAACATGGGCCTGAGATTGCATTAGCAAACATTACTTTGTCCTCACTCTAGAATATTTCACCTATCAATAAATATATTTCATCACTTTTTCTTATGGCTAAAAAATCAGCACTGTCAGCATCTCCTCTATATCAGTGCTTACAACAGGAAACTGTTGGCTTGGTTTTTATGATGATTCTTTTTCAGTCAAAATAAAAACATAATCAACTCTTTTTCTGTCTTACATTAAAAAACCCCAAGTCTTTAGCATAGTCTCTCATCTTTTTTCAGATAATTAAAACCACATTTAACATAAATTTGCAAAATTTCTTTATCCATGCAAAGCATTGTGCATGGTGCATCAAATCTAACCGCTCTTGTATTAAGAAAGAGACAGTCTCTTACAGTGGTACACGGGATCAGTAAGTAAGGATGCTGACAGCAGTGATGCTTATGGCTATGATAGTACAAAGAATGGAGTTTCACCAGGAAGTTTAACAGTCACACATCCTGCCCCACGGTGTCATGCTTCCTGTTGACTCCCTCTCAGAGAGACAGGAATCAGTTGCAAGCAGTAAGGAAAAAAACCAAAAGCAAGCTGGATTGAAGCTGAGTTAATGCTGTCCTTACTAGACACAATTTTTACAGTGGCTGCCTACAACAAAAATGCATACATCTAAAAAGCAGTTTACCAGCACACGCAGAATATAAAAAGCTCAAAAAGAGAGTCAAAGAAGTGAAATATTTTAAATACTCCTTTCATGTGTACATTGTTCTCACCCTTCAAGAGCCTCCTAAAAAAATTTCTTCATAATATGTCTGCAAAAGTCAGAGGTAAATGAGGTAGCCATAGAAGAGCTGGCCCTGGTATCAGTGGTGGTACAGAGACACGAGTATGGGATTTCACCTGTTCCTGCCTAGAAGGCAGGCAAACCCGGCAGGACAGAGCACTGAGCAGAAGACCTGTATTTAGAGTAGGCTCAATCGCATCTGTATGGCATTGCAGTGTACATTTACCCGAAGAGAAGTATTTTAAGTTTCTAGACATTTCTTAAATTGTTCCTTCAGTTTTTTTAAGATATTCCTTAAGTTCTGCATGTCAGAACTATGCAGCCTCCAGCCTGGGACCGACTTACAGCCCATGGGCACCTTAGTGTGTCCAGTGTGAACCTAGAAGGAAGTAACCACACTTTGGGGTGAGGACATTGTAGGGAGGTGGCATGAAATGAAAAAATAGGCACTGTGTAGTGGGAGAGTGGAGGTTGAAAGGGAGGCATAGGAAAGGGCAAATGAGGATAAATTAAAACTTTAGGGGGAAAAGCTAGAGACAGGACAGGAGCTAAGGGGTACGTGACTGATGTGCGATGGCAGGGAGAAGGAAGAATTCAAGCTGTGGAAGTGGGATCCATGTTAAAGAGGTGGATACACACAATAGGAAATGGGGAAGGGCTGGACTGGCATGGTGGCAGTGATGTGTATAGGGGCTTTTTACCCTTGCCCCGCAATCTGCATAACAAATTGGATGTGCTGGATAAACTGTGAGTCCCAGGCTGTAGGATCCCTGGAGTGGAGGAGGAAGGCATGGGAGTAGGAGGCTAATGTCACTGCATGTAGGTCTAACCAAACTGTAGTAGCTGTAGGACTAAACTGTTAGTCATAGACTAATAATAAAAAGCTGGGCATCTCCTGTGAATGTCTAGTGCCCATGTTTGAAAACCTAGTTTGGGGCCTTGAAGAAAGAGAGTCATGTTTCCAACAGAAGCCACCAATTGGTTGTCTTACACAGCCCACCCGTGTTTCTGAGTCGTGCATGTCTTCTCTACATAGTCATCCTCTGCTGCTTCCCGAATCTGCCATGTGCAGTCTTACAAGAACAATGGTTGCTGAAGATGCACATACTATTCTCTGGCTTTTATTTTTTTCTTTTCTTTTTACTTTTCTTTAGATCTATATTTAACTAGAAGTGTTTCAAAACTGACAGGAGTAAACAGAAACTTCTCAATCCCCGTAAATTTCTGTCTTCCAGTTACCACATGTAGCGTGACCAGGTACTAATGGAGGTGAGCTTGTCACTGAGGAAGCAATGCTACTTGGAACAGTGCATAACAGAGCGATCAGAATTTAAAATAAAAAAATTTTTAAAAAGATAGCAGTGCTCCATGACCTTTGTGTTTAAGACAGGAGCTTCACATCAAGGTTTGCCACTCCATGGTACCCACACAGTGTTTGTGTCTTCTGGAACGGGCGATGAAAGATACAAATGCTGATGATTCCTCACTGCCCTGGGGTGATGCTGCCTTACCTATATCACATTAATTTCTTTCCAGGTAGCCTGCTTGCACAAGCACAAAAGCATACTAGCGGGCACCATGCCCATACTGGAGAGACTACACTGAAAGGAGGAATATGAGACATAAGCTGTATGGAAGCAAATAAAGGAGATGCTCTCACAGCTCTTATTCTTGCCCAAGTCCGTCATCAGTGATGTGCTTCTTCCCTTTCTGGAAGTCACTCTTGTTTACAGCTTGTCCTTGAACTGAGGAGTTCTTTTTAAGAGGAGTGGAAAGAAGGGAACTGGTTTCTTATTCCAGTGAGGGATCATCTCATTTGCTGTAGTATCTCTCTCCATCATTTTCCCATCTTTGTCTTTCCATTGCAGGATAATTCTAGGTAACATGAGTAGAAAGTCCCTGCTGGCTTCCACTAACATCTGCCCACTAATATCCTTTGGGCTGTGAACCCCCAGGACAGGGCATATCCACCCTGGAAGATCTGGAAAGTGCTTCGAACATCATAGGCACTGGTCACCTAGAAATAGTTCAGTGAGAAATGAGGAAAGCCAGAACAGGTAAAGAGGCTGGGAAGCACACAGAACAAAAGTGAGAATGTAAGGGTTTTTTTTTTCCAATGCTGGTACAAGCAAATGAAGGAGACTAAGCTTGCCATTAATAATTCTAGTTAAGAAAACAGGAAAAAGTTCTTAAATGTGAGAACAGGAGGACCTAGAACAGACTTAAAGCTGGGACTTTAAGTATTGGTGGGACAGGAACAGCTTAAATCTTAGAGGTTGATATACAAAGTGACCAGGAAGGTCCTGCCCATTCATCTATTCTTAGGAGTAAGAATACAAAAATGCTAAATGCAAGATATAAAATGAAAGAGGATAAAAAGGCATAAATGGAGAGAGAGGAGGACTGAGAGGAGGAATGACTGAGCGGATTAACTTGCGCTGGAGGGGGAACTTCCAGTGGAGTATTTGAAATAAGAGCAAGTAAAACATTTATTAAAATTTGTTTTGGGTTCAAAACCTCATTTTACACCATCATAAAAACACTGAATGTGGAGAGACCTTTGGGACACAGCTCATACACATAGTGACAGAAGTCTATACTGAAGATGCTTTGATTGTTTGGGTGCCAGAAGAGTTAAAAAATCTAACAAATATTCTGCAGAAGCATTTAAAAGCTAGTAAATAACTTACTAAGCTGAATACACTAGGATAAGCCAAAGCTAAAAGGTCATTCTTCCAAGGCAAAATGGAGAATCAACAGTTTCCTCCAGTAAGGGAAGGTTTGGCTTATCATAAGCACTAGAGAGCACCCGTGGTAAGTCATGCAGTGGGTTGTGAAAACCAACAGAATCAGTGTTGGTTCAGTAATAAATGAGAATTCTGCAAATGAAGTGAGTGTCATCAAAAACACTGAAATCTTTCTGGGAGCATCTGGTGTGAAAGGGTAGAGAGAGGTCATGTATGACAAAGTCATCAAGATATATCAGAGTGTCTGGGATTCCAGCCAGCTTGAAGGCAATTTTTTTATAGTATCTAGAGGCTGAATCCAACTCAAAGGACATTAATTTATAATGAAAACAGCCTTTTTGAAAGTCAGATTGTTTTATTCACAAATATCTAAAGCCACACTGCATCCACTGTAATCTAGGTGTGCCGTGACCCTACCATTCTTACTCAAATCAAACCATCAATGCATGCACAAGGAATTCTGTCATTGCATTTTATTTTCTTAAGTGCTTGCCAGGGTGTTAGATATATTTCTGTCATGTTGTCTGCCTTCTGTAGAGAAATATGCTTTCACTAGAAATCCTTGTTACAGTAAGTAAGCCTATGAGAGCAGGGAATGTTGGGAATGCCAGAAAAAACACCACTAATTGTTAAAAACAACTATTTTTTTTTAAGAAGTTGTTCATCTTGTATAGCAGATAACAGAGGAACTTCACTGCAACAGCAAATCAAAGTGGGTATGCTAAGATTTTTAATCAAGCCTAGACAAGAGGTATTGTAATATTATTGTATTACTGCCAAAACCATAGCAAGGGTGGGGTAAGAGAGGCACCAACTGAGGAAAATAGGTCCAAGTCCCAGAAGCAATGACTGCTGCAGGTGGAGGCAGCGTGAGAGTGAGCAGGAGGCAGCTACAGATGAAAGCAAGCACAGCAGGAGACAGAGGAGGGGAATCCAGAGGAACAGGAGCTGCCCCAAAATATCCCGCTACTGTTCTGCAAGGTATATAGTGTTATGTATCAATAAATTCAACACTTTAATGTACAAATGAAAAGCCTACATCAGTAAGCTGCTCCAATATAGACCAGGTTGTGTATTTTGCTGCAGACAACTGTGAAAGCAGCTTTTTCCACTTTAGGTAAAGTTGATCTGGGCTCATCTGCTCTTCAACCATTAAACATACAGCAAAGGGCACTGCATCAGCTTGAAAAATTAATTAAGCTAAATAGTATTTCTTTCAGGTAGAGTGTAGTATCGTGGTGTTATCAAAAGGGATAACTGGAGATGAGAATTGCAGGTGGCATGCTGCTGGTCACTTAGGCCCACAGGAAGGGATTTGCCTCATGTGACTTCAGTCATCTATGAAATGGGTGATTAATCAAAGCTAGTCACCTGCCCTCCTGGACGAGCCAGCGGAGAGACATGGGCAGCCCTCTCCCGTACCCCCGTACGCTCTGGCTGCCCAGGCTGAGCGTGCCAGCTTGCACCTCTGCCAAGTCGGAAACGTTCGCGGTCTCTCCAGCTTTAGAAATGATGTGAATGACGGGCAGGTGTGGTCCCGCCAGCGGGCTCTGACCTGTGCGAGTGGCCGAGAGAGACGCACCTTCGTGTGTCTCAGCCAGAGGAGCCTGCTTTCGATGCAGCAGTCTGTGCTCCAGCAGCAGAGAGCTCGCCATTTGCCACTCTCCCACTGTTCACGCCTGCACCAACCCTCTGTAAGGCAGCAGGGGGGATGGGACCGGGAGCGTGGGTGAGGGCCTCGCGGCTCTGCTGAACCCCAGCTGCTGGGGGTTACGTGCCAAAAGGAAAGGTCTCAAAGCTGACGCCTAAATCTTAAGCTGAGATTGCAAGGCTGGCCATTAAAAGGGGTAAAAAAGGTTTGTTTCCATTTGTAAATGTAGCATCAGTCCAACAACAATCACTGAGAGATGATAAATATTGATCCTGAAAGCAACATTTACACCCAGTCACTGTGTTTATACCGAGACCTCTCTATTGAACAATAGAATCATAGAATTGTTTAGGCTGGAAAAGACCTTTAAGATCATAGAATCATAGAATCATTTAGGTCGGAAAAGACCTTTAAGATCATCGAGTCCATCCGTCAATCCAACACCACCATGTCCTGAAATAAATTAATTACTCTACATTCATTCATGCTAAGGGTTATTTGGTCAAAAGAAGTATATCATAGATGAAAATTCTTTACCCAGCAGGATGTACACTGGACAGTTATTTCATATAGAAAAAATATCTAGTGTATAATTTGCAAAATGTAGAAGAATATTTAAGGATTGGCTTTCTCTTCATTGGCAGATATGCAGTCTTTTCATATTGTATGAGTTACATCAGGTTCTGCAGGAGACATTAAACCTATTAATGCCATATTTTAAAACATTTTACTGTCTTTTAACTATAAAATAGATTTGGTGTTGATAAAATCCTGCACAACATTTTGATAATACAGGAAAAGAAATGTATTAAGCAATTAAGACATGTTTTTCACCTTTTTGTTTTCATATATTTCCCTATTACATTTGTGATGGACATATTGCTTAGAATACTTTTAGGCAGGAGTTTTTGTTTAAGTAATTTCAGCTCTCTCCTCACTTTAAAGCATTTTAAAATATTTTACTACCACTGAGCTCATTCAGAAAAGATCAGTAACTTCAGTGCATTTTAATATTTTTCCAGTCTAAGCACAATTAAGATAATAATCCTCAAATCTGGATAACTCTTTACAGCATATTTTCATAAATACTCTACGGAGTTATGAAATAATTCATAGATAACAACTTTCATGAAGTACTTGCTGACATTTTAATCCCAAGTTGTCACTATGGGCAGGACATGCCTCTGAGACATAGAGCAATTGGGACACTGCCCAGGTGATTTATAACTTGGCCCTGGTTCCTCCTGTTGGGATTGTCATATGACGTCCATGAAAAGGACAGAGACACACATCATTCTGAAGTTACCGCCAAAGAAGCTGTATTTAGTGACATCTGCGCCCACAGTCCTCCAGGTGAGGATTCTGAGTGCAAATGGGTTTAGAATGAGGAAAGAGCCAGAAAACTGGTGCTGGAGGGGATGTTTTATATCATCAGGGAAGTGCATTTTGTAAGGGCTTTGAAAGGGGATTAATAGAATTAAGGCAAAAAAAAAAAAAAAGGACTTATTATGGACTGATCATGGAACCTGCTGATTAGGCTTTTTGTTTTAATCAGTGCCTTTTGTTTCCTCCCACCCTGGCTGCCAGCTTCATCCCTGCTGAGCAGGAGCCAGGATGTCTGCTCACGGCTGTCTCACTGCATGGCTGCCAGGAGGTGCTGATACCGAGCTGAAACCAATTCGCACCCTGCTTTTGCATGGATGTAATTATGCTAATCAGTGGAGTTATGCCCCTCCCACTTTTCCATCACTTCCAGCTGCAGTACTTTTATTGTAATTGAAATAGTATTATGTCACATTAATTTTAATTTTCCATAATACCCCCCACAGTGGTGTGTGTCTTCATAACTCAAGGCCCATTTTACAGATGACTCATGTAATAGTCAAAGTTATTAATTTATTACAAGACTGCCTGCAATCCCAATTTTTACAGTGTTCCTACATTGCTCACAGACTTAAAATCTGGAGCCACTCATATTACTCATTAGTCAAGAAAAATAATTGGAAACGTTAGTGTAACCATTGTTTTATAGGGCCCCGGGCCACGACATTGCATGCTGGAGAAGCAGTGGAGCCTCTTGTCCCATCTGGGTGGCTTGGAGCTTTCCAGCCAGCCTTCATCCGGGAAGCCAGGAAGCACCTTTCTTCATGAGCCGTCCCATAGGCCGCCATGGAGCGACTCTGAGGTACGCCTCCATGCCACGTGAGTCAGGACACCAGAATGTGCCCCTTAGGTGCTAATTAAAGTCCACTTCACGCACAGGAATATACTTCCAATTAACATAGTAGCCCTGGAATGCATTGTGGGATGTGGAGAAGTGCAGAAGCTGTTGCAGAAAAAAAGTAATTGGAGCGTTTAAATTACAAGGCCCTCATGATTAGTCTATGTCGTCGTGTGAATTATCCCACAATAACCCAGCTCCAGGTTCCAAAACAGATGCTCACATGAAGGTTTTTCCAGCACTTCCAAGAGCTGGGCTTGTAAGCAGTCCAAAAATCCAACGAAATCAGGCTTTTTTTGGTTTCCTTGCTCTTAAGCTTCCCATGTCACTGCATGGTAAAGAGCCAGAGCTATTGGCTGTTCAAAGACCTTGAGGAAGAATTTGTAAAGGACAAACAAATATGTCATTCAGAATGCTGTCCTGGAAAAAAATCCAAAAATCTCCCTCCATGGGAAATCTCAAAGTTTATTTTTTTTGTTTTGGAATGACTTCTTATTTTGGAATTTCACTTGGAATAGAGATTCAAAGAGTCTGCCAATTCAAGTCTCAGTTGTGATTCGGCTGTTACTCATCCATAAAACTAATAACTTTACATCCTGTTTCTTAATTCATAGAAGTTTATCATCAATTTATCATTACCCTTCCTCATCCTCCCTCAAATACTATCCAAGCACTATTCAGGAGAGAAATAAGGAGGAGACAGTCTATCTGAAAGACTGTGCTGAAGCCCAGGGTATTTATTTTTCTACAGAGAGCTAGTATATTTTGCTTTTTATTCTACTTTGCGTAAGGAAATACTGTAACAAGGCCATCCACCATTTTGCCCCTAAAAGCTATGAATCCTGTACCAAAGATCCACTTCAACAGGGCAACCTCTGCCATCAGATGGGCCCTGGTGTGCCCAGGACATTTGCAAGCAATAATCACATCAGACTCCACTTCCTGCAGCTACCTACATTGGCTTCAGATGCACTTACATTCTGTCTGTCTTGCAGTGGTCTTGCAGTGAATATTTATATAAAGCTGTGATTGCACATTGCATCCACAGTTTGTGATCTGTGCCAGCAAAATAAAGGGTCTCAACACCAAAGAAGGTTTTGAGTTTAGCCACAAAAGCGAGCACAAAAAGCTGTTTAAGATGTAGCCAACTAGCAAAAGGGTGTTGGCACTTACAGTTCATATTCCTTTTTTCTAAATCATTTACTTTCACTAGTATTTAAACACGCACACGGTAACAGGTGTACAGCAACTTTTGAGTAGCTTTGTGTTCCTGCTATTTTTATCATGTGACAACAGTAAACATAGAAAATGCTGTTGCCTACAACAGCAAACAAGGAGCTGTTTGAGGAAGCTGCTGCAGAAAGCCCTGCTCTCCCTCTTTGACTTCTTGGTAGAGAGTTCTCCCGGAGACTCCGTCAGCCTTCCCCTTTCAGGTCCTCCCAGAGCGGACTCAAAGACACAGTCTCAATTTGTCTCACAGACAAATCTCACTGCCGTAACAGCCCCCGTTCCACTTTTGCACACAAAGTATAAACAAGCAGCACCAGAACCTTGCCAAAAAGTATCTGGTTTTGAAAAATATTATCAGCATCCTGGAAACCAGAAGCCAGGATGACCCAGTCTTTAGCCTTGGTTAAACACGTTGAACTGAGGGATCACAACTGATGGGCTGAATGGGAATAGCCCATGAGCCCAGAGCAAGATAGAAGCATGTTTCGCCCCCTCTGCAGCCCACATACTTGGATGGATCTGCATGTGTAGCAAGTAAAATAGCATTATTTTGCACTGCTCCAACAGAGTCTTCTCTTTTCCTTATTGTGATACTACATCTGCTTTGTTTTAGCTTGTCCTGTGATTTCCATCACTTTGAAGAAATTCATACTTGGAATACACAACTATATTGCCAGAATTTTCTGGGAAAGGAAAAGGCAGCTGGCAGAGGAGGGCTAATGTTTTTGACAGGCAGAAAAATGCAGAAGTCAGCACAGCTTATTAGCATCTTCAGGTACTTCACTATTCTGATTGAGGAAAGGGCACACTTCATTCCTTCCTCCCCGTTGTTGCTTGTTATTCAGTAAAATATTCCTGTAATAACAAAAAAGGTGTTCAGCATATGCTTCACTAAGTGTATACATTAATCCCTTCAGCACATATATAAAAACTTTCCAGATAGAGATGGACTTTTCTTAAACAGGTCTGTGAGAGGAAGGAAAAGTCACTGTAATTCTGTACATGGAATTTAATTAGTCTAAAAATACAACCCGAAGTGACGATAAGGATTTCCTTGTCTCTGAAAGGAACTCAGACTTTCTCCACTGTTTTTCACACCCTGTTCCTTTTAGAGTCAAATCCCGGTGTCTTGTCTACACTACAGAAGTGTAAATGTTTAACACATCAGTATATGGTAGTGACAAACAATCAGCTTTGTAATTTAGTTGATAATAAAAGATGAAAGTTGAGCCTTTCACTTTTCCTAATTTACCTTTTTGGAGGTCAACTGCTAAGTGCAAGCATTCATTCTAGGTATGCAAAAAGGATCCAAACTTTTACTGAAAGAGAGTGTGTTATTTTTCTGGTTGAAGATTAACTCAGTCACAAGCCCTTTCTTTCCTGAGAGAAATAGCTTTCAGACTTTTGAAAACATGCAAAATAAAGCTCAGCAGCTATTTGTCTATATGAACACCTGCTCTACTTTTCCTGAAGTTAAAGATTATTTTGGTCTGTAAGAATAAAGTATTCTTTGTTGTGACAGCCACATATATATATAGACTTTAAATAATTCTGGTTAGATTTAATTTTGATTGTAATTTTGATTTGATTTGATTACTCAAAATTTGAGTAATTGTTATCGTTTTCATTGCGTGTTTTCCTTTCTCACAGATATGTTTGGCAAATACATAAACATGCTGCAGTTTAAAAAATAACAGAAAAGCATGCTATTAGTTCATACATCTGCATATATAAAAATAACATTATGTGCATGGCCTGGTGTATAGCTTAGCTGGTGCTAATATTCAGAAAAAAACAGTGCGCAGACAAACACATGACGAACATGCAGGTGCAATTCAGACATCATTTTTCAGCTCGTTGTTGACACCACATAAGAAGGAAAAGAAAGAGCATGAGGACATTTCTATGCAGATCACCCAATCTCTCTGTGTTTCCAGTCCCTCCCACTAACACGGAATGAAACACACATTCATCTCAGGCTGATGTCAGATTTACTCTCCACTTAATATCTGCAAAGCCCAGTAAAATGGCATATGCCAGACTAGGGAACTGTAGAATGTTCTTATTTACTCATTGCCACATCTGTGGCAGCCTTTTTGAAAACTGTTCATCAAATTACGCATTTACAATTAAATGGTTACTGATTACAATGGTATAGACCTGCATGTTCTCTTTTGTTATATTTTTGTAGAAATGTGAAAAAAACATGTCTTATTTTTTATTATTTCCTTTTCCATTGGTGTTAATGTTAATGGTTTTCTTATGCTATTGCTCTCTTTCATCTCCATGTACTCAGTAAAACTAACATAAAAATGCACAGCTCTGGGAATTAATACTGATAACTAAGCCCATAAAAACACTTCTCAGGCAAACCTTAAGGAGCACAGTAATAGGTTCATTTAGCAAATACCCGAGAAACTTCCCAGATATTATTATTAAGAAGTTATTATACTTTTAAGCTAGCTGAAATTCACCTGTGTGCTCTTTGCTGCTGTCCCTTTTGATTTTTTTTTAAATTTTGCACGTTCAATCTATCAGATCTATAGAAGTGATAAAAGAAAGCTTTTAAAAGAAGAGGTTAACATCTGAGAATAAAGAACCTATTACAAACATACGACATATATTATCTATTCCTGAAATCCTGCCTAGTTGATCAGTGTGCTGAAAAACGTGAACATGTAAATGGGAGTGACCGCCAGCATCCCCATGACGTGGAATAACAGTGGTAAGATATGTAACAGACTGCTCAGACGTAAGGCATTGTGTTTGGAAGATGATTCCTGATTTAATTTTGAGAGGGGAAGCTGGTCCACAGCCCATTTCCTTATATTGCTGTGAGCAGTTCGCCCCTCTTTATTCTTTACAGAGAGTTTGTCCTCTACCACCATCAGTTTCACTAATGGAGGCCTGTAGGAACTGCATTCATTTCTGAGACTCACTACTGGGCACAGGCAATAATGAGGGCTGATAGAAACAGCTGTAGAAAATGGCCAAGATGTAGCAATTGAATAGATTTTATATAAAAAATAACATAGCACTTAAGAGCTCCAGCTCTTGGCAATTAGTGAAAGTGTGAGGTGATTATAGCTGTGTTACAGCAGAGGTCTTCCTTTCTCAGTACTCCCATTTCTTCTCATTACTTTCTCAGTTACCATTCAGCGCTTTCACATACCTGCAGCGCTGTGCAAATTACCATCCTTTACTAGGAAATCCTTTTCATTTGCATCGAATTAGGTCATTGCCCAGTTGCCTTTCCCACAGGTGCAGGAAAATGCATAGATGCTTAGAAAAAGAGAGAAAGGACGCTTCCCACTTCCCAAAGAGGCGGGCAAGTAAAACGTCTGAGAAATGACACTAAGCGTAAAACAATCCTGCTCTTCTACTTTTAACATGTGTTCTTATTCCCACTGATCTGCACTGCTGCTCAAAAGATAATCCCGCTCAATGTAAGTATAACCACAGAACCAAGCGAAGACAACAAAATACATACAGCTGCATATTAAAAATGACAGGCAGAGCAAATTAAGCTGTGATTAAAGCACAATACAGCCTCACAAAGGTGGCTTCGTACGTTAATACGGATGGAACAGGGTCTATGGGGGAGGCTGCTCACGTCCCTCTGCTGCCGGCTTGCACCAGCCACCTCCGCCACCTGCCGAAGCCCTGGATGTTGAGGCAGTGTTGGAGGCAGGAACACAGGGCTCCCAAATAAGACTTAGCTCCTAATCTTGCCAAAGTGCTTTACAAACGTGAAGCTAATCTCACGGCAGCGTGGGGAGGTAGGCTTTATCTCCTTCTGCCCAAAGTCAAATGACTTCTGTAGCCACATGTGGAGTCACCAGGGCAGGACCAGAGAGAGAATATGGAAATAGCTGATTTTTTGCCTTATACTACTTGCTCTCTATTCAAACCATCCCTAACTGCAGCCCCCATTTCTTTCCTCAAAAACTGAATGGCAAAATTCTCCCTGAATGCTGTGAATGCCAGACAGTGCCTTAAGCGCAGCCCCTTCAATCCAACACTGAGGAGCATCTACCATTTAAGGATTATTTTATTGCCAGTCAGGGCTTGTTGCCTACTGTGGCTTCAGCCAGGCTGTCCATCTCAGATAGTAAAACTGGATTCATCTGACTATCTGAAACAGGCAGTGGCCCAAGCTAGTTTTACAAATCAGAAAAACCTATTTTCCAGCTATTTTTGCCAAGCAGCAAAGAAAGTCCACCAGCAGCAAAGTGGCTGCTTTATGTAAGCAGCCTCAGTTAACTGTGGCTGGGTGTACATATTATTATTTTTAAATATTTAATTAATGTTTATAAGAACCTCCCACAGGTTCTTAATTCTCCATCTTTCACTTGAGTTGCCCTTTGTAGATGAGACAATAAGAGAACAAGCCCCGTACCCGTTTTGCAGAGGGGGAGACTGTCAAATGTAAAAAAACCTGTGTCACAGTCTCTTACACTTTTAATGTGACTCCTGTTTTACAAGTGCCTCCCTCAAGCTGTTAAACAGCAGCTGGTTCTATATAGGCACCGTTGAAAACACATCACAGGAAGATAAGATGACCTCAGGGGGCTTCTTCCACGAAGAAGAGGATGCCACAGAGGAACATGTTATGCAGGGAAAAGCAAGAATAAGGTATCATCACAGTTATCACAGATAAAAGGTCTGCAAGAAATATAACCTACTGACATTAAATCTTAATCTTCCTGACAGATGTTTGCCTAGTAAGACACAAAGATTTGTTGATATTCTGTTCAGTTTAGAGTTGGTGAGGTCTTCTTAACACAAGCTGTAGGACTTGCTTGAATTAATGCATTCCCCAGTCCAGTAGCTGTAGCTGAAGCAGAAAATACCTCTTGGAAAACTCTTTCATTTGGATTTTGAAGCTACTTGTGAAGGAGAAGCACTCTTGGGCAAATTGTCCAAAGGTTACTTTCCTTCCCAGTTAAGACAGTTTAAAAGATCTATCAGGATGACTCTGGGAAGCTTGTGTTGTCCTTTAAACTGGTTTTCCACACTGCGTCCTCCTTCTTGCTTATTACTCTAATGGCATTTTCACAAGCATTGCATTTCTCTGTGTATTCTCAGCCTGTGAAGACCTGTGCTGCATGAACTATGCAACTGTCATAAGTGACAGGACTGCAGCTGAAGACAGCAGCGATAACATCAGGCTCTGCATGCAGAGTCCTATTTTAAAAATATTGCTTTGTTGAGAGGGGAGGGGGTTTCCTGTGAGTATAATGAAGTGCTGGTTGCCTGCATGCTACAAATAGTTTCTCATGCAAATTTTACCCAAGGCTGTGCTTAAGGTTCTCTTAGAGCCCTGAATGGAGAAAATAAAGTCAGCTATAGAGGGACAATAGTTAATTAAAAAAAAATAAATTGATAGGTCATCTTCATGACAAAAAAGATAAAATAACTTTCTCCAGAGAAACAGGCATATGAAAATAATGTACCCACTGCAATTTGTGCAACAGAGCTCTAATCCATCTAATCCAGAATTTATAGGACGTGTGGGAACCTCCCTGTAGCCATCAGTGTGCACTGGGCCAGGCGCGGGGGTTTCTGAGCAGCAGCTACCGAGAACCTCAACTCCACTTCTGCTCCCCTACTGCAGGAGAGCAAAATTTCTGCAGTTTACTCTAGCGCAGCAGTGAGACATTCATGTCTTAAAAGTCCTGCAATAAGCTTCCCAAGACCTTACTATGCCACTCAAGAAACAGTGGGAAACAATACTCTAAAATAATGTTTCATTTCATCATTGAATCTTTCTGATGAATGCAATGAGGATTCAGTCATCCATTATTTACTCCAAAAGTGGATTAAAATGTGCCCACCACTGAAATAAAAACAAAGCTTTTAAGCTAATCTCAGTAATAAACAGTCCAGTAATTTCTTTCAGGTCTGAAAATATATGTGCTGCACTCAGAAAAATTATTATAGAAGTTAATTAGATCAGTAGAGTTAATTGATGTGTTCTGTAGCATCCTTAGAATTTAAGTTCTGTAATTTTAAATCATAAATTAAATAAAATTAAGAAACATGTTTTAATTCTTAATCCCATTAAACATGCATTGTATTTTAAGCATGAGGGAGCCTGAAATTCATAGTAAACATTTAATGAATAATCAGATCTGGAAGATATAATTTGTCATAGCCACAGAAAGAGCTTGGTAAAAACCAAGCCTGACAAGTTAATTAAATAAGTCTGAAAATACTGGATGGTAAGAATATATGCAAGCATTTATGTATTGGTTTTTTGCATTTATTTTGGCATATAGAAAAAAAAAATACAAATAAGAAAGTCTACAGCATATAGAATTACAAATCTTGACAAAAAAAGTATTTAAATATCTAGTACCTACTGGATGCAATTCTTCATGCTTTTTATACAAAATTTCCTTCTCAGAAAACTCAGCCAATATTTAAAAGAATATTTTCATGAATAGCTTGGCCTAACAACCCTTTAACCTGATGAGTCATTCCAGATCACGCTAAAGCTTACTCATGAGGAAGAATGTAATTTTTGGATCCTTAGCTTCTGACCTCACAAAGTATGATGCATAATTTACTACCACGAGTGAGAAAACAAAGTGCAGTATGAAGGTGCTGGAATCTCTTGCTGGAAGAGACAGAGCTCTTGTGCTCCTTCATGGGTAGCGCCCGCTCCCCACTGACCACCACCTCCATCCGCAGGAAAAGCTGCTCAAGTGGATTGAGTACTTGCAAGACCCAGCCATAAGTGTGCTGTCTCCTACAGGGCCTAGTCTGGCAGCGTGCTGAGTCCTCTCCACGCTGGTTATATACCTCCAAACTTTCATGAAATTTTTTAGAGGGTTGTCATTGCCAGCGACTGCCTTCCAAAAACTGAAATCCTTGCCTTCACAAAGATCATGAGATGTTTTTGTCTCTCCCTCCTTCCCTCCCTCCAGATAGACATATGGATGCACCCATCCATACCATATATACACATACCTATGGGTGTATGCATATGTATGTATATACACGTTAAAGGTGGGTTTGTTCACTTTCTCTTTTTTCAGGCTTCAGGAAGCCTACAGTTTCAAATACTTCCATGATGGCTGCCAACATCATCCTTTGACAGGAGGGGAAGGACAAGAGGGAAGAATCTCATAAAATCCCATGACTCAGGAATCTGGGATTCAAGATAAAACCTTTTCAGTCATAAAGAACCTGTGAACATTGGCAGTGACTGATCCAAGCCCACAGCACAAGTTAGCAATGCTTACACAGTTTCCCATTTTGAACTTTTGTATTTTGAGGTATATTTTTGCTGCTGCAAAAGAGCAGCTAATAAGAAACTTGGTATTTCTGTGACATTAAGAAACTGTTATCATTTGCGTATTATTGATCTTTCAGAGTAATAATTGACTACCCACTATTTCACCAAAAATGGTATTTTGGTGTCATCGCGGTAAACGTTTGACTCCTGGCTGGTGGTTTGTTGCCATACAGCAAAAGGTATGTTTTCTAGGAGTTGTCCCAAGTCAACCTCCTGACACCAGAGAGACCCTGTCCAGGTCTTCCCTCCCAGCACGGAGTACATAATGGAAGATATATTGCGGCCTGGGATGCTCTATTCTATAGATAATTTTTCTGCTGGGATCAAAGCTGACAGTGAACTCCAACTCCTTTTCATGCTCTTCCCTTGTACTAGCTCCCCGACTGCAGATGAGGGCTCTTCCTACTGTTTCAGAGGAAACACTGTGATGCTGGGGATATGAGTGGTACCTTCTCCGCTCACACACACACTCCCGAGGCAGAGCGTTTACCCCCATCCTTCCACCACGTAACAACTAGGGGCTGCATTAGTAAATAAAGAAAGTGCCGAGCCTGGAATGGGAGTTAAACATTCTGCTGGAAAGTCAGCAGTTTTAGTCATGGTGTAAAATCTCCCGTGACAGCATTCCTTTCTGAAAGCCAATCCCAGAGAGAACAGCTTACAGAGCTGAAGAGATGCCAGACAATGATCTATGGCCCTGGCCTTCCTGAAATGTATTTGTCTCCAGCCTGTGTGAGCTGCCAAGTCATCCATGTAGTCCTCATGTATGTGTAATACATCCTTGAGCCATGACTTTTCTCTTGTGGTTCAGAGCCATGTTTTCATGTGGCTCTGAGCACTTTAACTATGAGCAACATTGGGATACAGGTCCAAACAAAACAATTTTATATCAGCTTCCTTGTTTTTAGAGGATAGTTTATGTCCTGCTTGTCTGAGTGAACGGAAACATTTCGGAATCACCCCCAACAAACTTCTTGTAAGCTGGAAGTCTGAATGCTACAGCTAAATCCAGGCAATCACATGATTAGAGCATTATCAGGACCATACATCTGAAGGATGCCTTCAGCAGTTTCCAGGAAGTTTGGATCCATCACAGGAATTGCAAAATTTTTAAAAACTGTTCAAACCTCCTATTACATACAGTAAAATTGTTTCTAGCTAAATAAATATATAAACCTTTAATGATTTGGGGGCTTTTCTTCCAGATTTTGGAACAAGGAGCAGGGGAATGAGGGAGAGATAGGACTTCTCCTAGGGAACTTGGGCATTTAGACTTTTACCAGCATTAGTCTGATTCCCAGAGAAATTGTACTCTAAATCATGAATCAGCTAAAGTAAATGAAGTGATATTCCTAAGAGATTCCAGTGCTGAAATGTTCAGTCTGTGTAGAGTTTAGGAATTTTAGCTAATCTCTGGAATTAATGTGCACTTTTCCCATTTGAGCTGTTATGCCACAAATTCAATCTCACCATTGCAATCACAAGTTGCACAGAGAGCAAAGCAGTGCTTAGAAACAGAAGGCAGCTGTTCTGCATGGGATCTGGCTGGCTGCATACAGGAAAGGCATGGCTGTCTCCAGGTGCCTTATTTCCTGGATAAAGTTGGACAAAAATGTAATTACTTTTGTGACTTTATCAAATGTTTCAAAAGGATCTCTGAGGGTAGTAGAGCTTATAATAGCATCCTGAAATACCAGCTGAAGGCACTGCCGCTAGCAAGGAATATCTGTAGCTCATGGTTCCTTCTTTTACAATCTGCTTGCCAAACCCAATATTGAACCTGCTGTGGTTTCCCACAGTTGTTGATCCTAGGATCTAGACATAAGGTATACCTTTAATTACTGATATAATTATTTCCACCAATATATGGCTTATGTTGTAGAATCCCATAAACTACATAATTGCCTACAGGTAGCATTCATGTCATTATCCATGCATCATAGGCACAAAACCACATGCATTTTACTGAAGAAGTCTTTACTGTCATTTCTGTACACTCCTCTCCAGAAAATCTCCTTCAAGATTTAGAGGTACAACTTTTATTTGCTAGCTTTTTCTTGGCTTCACATGGAACCAGCGACCACCTTATCTAAGAACAAGCCCAGCCCTTACAATCAGCATACTTCCTGCTCCACATTAATTCTCTCATCATCAGGCATTAGGGTGATTCTTTTCTCCTGCTAAAAGAGATAGTGAGAGGTCACCTTACATTCAAGGTTGTCCTACACTTTGGTAAATACAGTAGTCTGCAAAAAAATCAGCTAAAGCTGATTAAAGCTGCAGGCAGTCTTCTACTGAAGAGCATATTTTCAGTTTGATTGGCATGTTGGCTTCCCAGGACAGATAACATATACTACTTGGTGTTTACAACAGAATCTTCCCTTTCTCCTTCTGAGATTACTGAAAACTTGACATGTCCACAACATTCTCTGTAGTCTTTGAAAATTATTTACAGATGACAGGAAGGGATCTGGTGGCCTCTCATATTTGTCTTGAGTCTTTTCCAATTAAAGAATTCAGGCAGCGTGAAAACTTCAGCTGTATCTGCTTAGTCAAAAGAAGCCCGTGACCAAAAGCTGTTCAGCAGTCAAGCACAAAAAGCAGTGGGACAATGGAGATATGGAAAATCATCCGAGGAAGACAAGCAGAAAGCACAACTTTGTGAACACCCAGAAACAGTCCATATCCCTGTTGTAGCTAGTATCCTTTCCTCCACTTCAAATAGTTGTATTCAAGTGATTTCTTTTAGCATTTTTAAAAAATAGGTGGTTTTGTTCTTCATTCCTAGCTTCATAGGAATGGAACAGACTGAAGTACTGAAACATGCATATATCAGTTCTTCAGCAACATGAAGCATTTAGCTACTTACTGGTTTTATATAGTACTTGCAGAAGTGTCTAGTAGCTGGAAGAATGAATAAGAGGAACAGCCTATGACTGATGTCTTGATCACCTTAGAAAGTAAGTGCTTTTATAGTTGGGTCTTTTTTTTCCTCATATTACCTCCTGAGTTCCTTTTTTGTCAGAGACTTTTACTGATTAGAAAAAGTTTACAGTACACTAGGTAAGCAGAAGGCGGTTGGATTACCAGGTATGATGGGATCAGAGCTGGAGGCTGCCAAAGGACTATCTCCCTCCTCTGCAGAAGGAAAGCACTGGAGTCACACCACAGGGACAGCGGCACAGTATTGCAGTCCCAGAGGAACAGCAGATGGCTGGGCAGATCTCAAGATATCTTTGGCAACAGGGGATCAATAACTCTCACGCTCAGTATGGTGCAAAAAAAATAAGTAAACTGGCCTTTCTTCAGCAAGAAGGAGACAGGCACAGATAGAGGGGTCTCAGCCATGCGTCCCATATTTCTATTTGTGAGCCCAGAAGGCCCTGCTTACTAAACAATTTCCCCTTCAGGGAAAGAAAGAAGGCAGAGCCTTCTGCATAGAGCCCATTAGACCACACTCACTGTTTAGAGCCATCTGATACCCTGGGAGAAGGAGAAAGAATTCAAATATCTGAAACCATAAGAATGAGGACTATACAAGAGAACAACTAAGTTGTGATGGCACATGCTATAATTGCTATATCGTATGGAAATAACATTCAGCAGCTGTTATTTTACCAGCATTACTAACTCTAGTTCCCTCACAGACATAAATGGCTAAAAAAGCTGTCTGCTGCCTACAAACCTGAGCTTACAAGCTACGGGCCTCAGAAAGGACTTCTGCCCTAAATGTCTGCATTTTATTACAGTGGTAGATATACACACCATAAATAAAATGAACTAAAATATTTGTTTGCTTGGTAATTAAAACAAATTTCCCTACCCATCAATATGCTCCTCAAAGTATGAATAAATGTGGACTGATGTCAAGTGAGTCACAGAAATAATAAAATAATGCTGTCTATCTTTACACGTCAGCTGTTGTGCTCTGTGAAAGTCATTCTACATTACAGAGCTTATAAAGTTAACTGAGAGTGTACTGCCCCAGTAAGAAATTATTCTAGGTCTTTCTTTCCTGTGAAGAAGTAAAAAAAAAGAACAAAAAAAATTACGTACGATTCTAATGTTAATCTTCATAAGAACATCTATTTTACTTCAGACAAAGTCTTAAAGAAATATTTTATTGCAAAGATATTGGTAACACACCTGGATCAGTGCCTTAGATCACCCTACCAATCTTTGACCACACAGCAGCCATAAACCAAATTGGCAGAGGTATGAGTCACTATTCTTTCACTCTGATAACGAGGACAAGAGGGTTTGGCAAACTGCCTCGGTTGCTGTTTGTTTACTGAAAAAAGTGTATTAGCAGCAAGCCTGGTCACCTAAAAGCAGGACTCTACAGGTCTAGCTCCCAGTTCAAGGCCCAGATTCAGGCTCAGAAAAGTCTTGTGAGTCTCTCGTCATTGCCTTGACTTGAGTTAAGCCTTCCTCTGCACAAAAACCGTGCATGGCTTTAACTCAGCCATTACCTTTCTGGCAGCTCAGTTGCCTCTAGGTTGCAGGCCTCAGTCCCTGCTGTCTCCCAGATAGGTGGGGGAATAAGTCGTTTAACATGATTAGGCCAGACAGCACCTCCTCCAAAAGATGGTGCTGTATTTTATTACTAACAGGCTCTACAGCTTTATACTGTAATTGCTGCCTCTGAGCCAGCAGCAGTAAAGGAAGGCAATGCTGCTCTCCACGCTAGGCACGTTCCTGCCTTTCCCTGGTAGCCTTTGAGTACTTTGTACCCATGTCAGTGGGCTCCAAACAGAAAAAGCATTTCTTCTAAGAAGAAATTTGTTGGCCTTGAGTAGGAGGGCTTTCCAGTCCCTGAGCTAATACTCTCTGAGGGTAAAGGGAAAGCAGGACAGCATCTTGACAGTGCTTCTGGGTGGCAAGTCCAAAGCCTTTTGCCACAATTTTTAATATGCGGGCGGTGCATCTTGCAAAGCAGAGTCTTACAAAACTTTTCTTGAACTGCAGGAAGGAAAAAAGCAGAAATATGGCTCCTTGGAAATGCCAAATAAACAGAAAACCAAAAAGCAGCAATAGGGCAAACTTGACAGAGGTGGTTATTTGCATTGAGGAAGCTTTTGCTGGGGGTTTCCCTCTACTTCTGGTCAGAAGATAGTTTAAGTGAGGCACAATTTCGTGTATTGAATTCGGAATGAGTAATACAGGGAGACTGTGTGCCCAGGGGGAGGCCATCAGAAACTCATGTATTAACACTTACTTTGAAAAGAGTTTGCACAAAGGCAACTCATAGTTTGTTAGCTGAGGAAGATAATGTCGCTGATAAAGCCATGGACAGGCTACCAACCGAGCTATAAACACTGAGACAAAAATTCAGGGTGTTTTTTTAAAGGTATCAGCTGTGAATTCCCAACCTCAGGGTGAGTCATTTAGACCAGATGCAGCATTTCAAGGAATCATTTCTAGTGAAGTGACTAAAGAGTTGGAGGAGGCCCAAGTGCAATGCATTCATAGGCATCCCATGGGTCAGATGAAAGAAGCTGTTTCTTAAGGGGGGCCCTGGGCCAGATGGTATTTGCAGATGATGCAGAGACAAAGGCCAAAGGAGGTGGAGTTGTCCAAATGGAGGGAAATCTCATCCAGGAAAGCAGGAGCTGCAGAGATGTCAGCACACAATGACCGGAGCAACACGTATGAAGGGCTGTCCAGGCACCTGCTGCTCTCTGCAGAAATCAACAGCCAAAAAGGGTTGTGATTTGGTGAAAATATGATCCATGAAAAAGACTTAGGAGCTGAAGGGGAAGAAAATGTACTGCCAGAATAACACTGGAAGCTACTAATGACCAGCTGGTGCAGACACCAGAAGAAATTCTTCTCCCATCAAATTTGGTGTGTGTGAAAACTCAGTGGATTATGTTGCATGATCAGCATTTCTAATGCTATTGTACTGAGAGCTGCCTTCATCTAGGGACTCTGGAGGGGTTCTGGGCTACTGAAATGAGTAAACATGCTCTGGAGCAGAAGTGAACCCCTCCACAGAAAGCTGGCAGGAAGAGACGTGGCTCCAGGGAGTTCTCTGGGCTTCAGATGCTTCCAGAATGAGTATGGAGTGACAAAGATTAATTGCTCCCCGTGATAGCTCTAAACTAGGTCATTGTGCAATAATATGCCTAAGTGAACCTATTGGAGTATTTGAAACTACAGCTGTGCCATCAGGTTTTCTCCTCGTCAGGACACTGCCTCACGTGGCGTCCAAAGTTGAGTTCTAAGTAAGAACAAAAAATGTGATTGACGTTACCAGACCCTAAGGACAACAGCCAAATGTTTCACAGCATGTCATGGCAAAGAAGTATGAAACATCCCACTTTGTCCAGAAATTAGGGAAACATTCACAGAAGACAAAGAATAGAAGCTAATGCTCTGATATAACCCATTTTCCTTAAATTTGCAAGGATTAGAGCAATGCAACTGGGTGTAGTATCAGGTGACACATGACAATGTGGCCTTACAACTTTTTTTTTTCTTGCCACAGTGGGTAACTGTGAGGGAGTACGTTGGGTGGTGGAAAATGGCCTGACCACATCTACATCATCTTGAACTTCCCATACTGCAACTATTAAAGAAAAAAATAACCCTCAACAACTTCCCCAACAACTGAGTTAAAGCTTTGCAATAACTATGAGAAATACAATTCAAAGTAGCAGCACACTTTCCTGCAGTCAAGAGCAGAATGTCCTACTGGTTTTGACTGGGAGTCTGGGTCATCCAACTACATTGACACTGACAAATTAAGACAGAGCACAAAGCACTGCAAGTTCTGCAGAGTACCTTTCATATTCATGCATACACCAGAGATATTTCAGAGGATGAGAAATTATCTAACTCAAGATATGAAAACTGAAGACACCGAAGAAAACCCACAGGAAGAAGATCTAGCCCAGGCCAAAAGACCTCTGAAGCTTTTTTAGAAGATTAGTTAAGATGGTTTAACTCGCTGGGGATGTCATTGGCTTCTGCACTGAGCATGCTATGGATGGGCCTGGTCAGCAGAACAAACATTTTTGTCTCACTGATAATCTAGAATGAAGAATGCAGGGTATGCCCCAGACCTGAGCAGGCAGTCTCATGCTGGAGCCTGTGAGGACTGGTGGGCTTCCTGCAACCACAGAGATCACAGCAGTGATCAAACTGCTGATGCTTTCAAATTCTTGCTAAACAACATAGGGAAAAGTTGCAGAGAGCGCCTGGCGGTGATGCTGCATGGTTGTCTTAGTGGGAAATTGCTGTGTTTGTATTATATTACACTTTTTGTGTTTGATGGGTGAGGAAAGGCAAATGGAAGTTGGGCCAGAACTTTTACTCAGAGTGCTGCTCTAGGTCTTAGATTTCTACGTGTGAATGATAAAACAACCTGGTGGAAGGCAGCTTTACATAGATAAAACTATGCCTATCATAAAGTCTTCAATGCTAAGAGTATTACCAAGATATTTGCTTATTCCACATCTCATCTCAGCTGACTGAGAAAAGTAACAACAGGAGTTTCATGGTACCCCACCCAGACTCCCTTCAAGATCGGTCCTGTAAACTATAGGATCTGTGTGTGCAGGGATTATACTTTACAATCGTATAACTACACAGTTTAAAAAAAAAAAAAAAGTTCAGACTACAAATTGACACTGTTGTATAAATAAAAACCAGCCACCTGAAATAAGACCTTATTTGTCACCACTTGTTCAGTGGGGGAAAGCAGCACATCTGGTCTCCAGTCCAGTAGCTGTCTGGCTTGGGAACAGGGCTTGGGAGCACTGAGGAGCTACTGCTGCCTAGGAGGAAGGGAGTGCCTGGCATTAGTCACCAGAAACCAGGTCTGAATCAGTTCATGGAGTCCTGATTCAGCAAGTTAAGCACTGGTGTGAAACAGGAGATGGGTCCTCAGCACTCTGCACTGAAGTGGAAAACTGCTGGGAAAGCCGAGGGGATGCCAGCGACATGGCTCTGGAGACCCAGCAGGATCTGGGACCAGGACAAGCCACCCGGGTCTCCATGGGCTTGGACCCAGGCATGGGACATTGGTGTGCTGGGAGGAGGATATCCTACCCCTGGGGAGGGCAGTGACCATGAAGGTGTATAAGGTGGCCCTGGGAGCTCATGGCCATGTTCAGATCTTGCTTTTTCCCCATCTATTTTTGCTTACCCCGAGCAGAAGATACAAAGGCTTACACTCAGGCCTCCCGCGCCTGAGAGCAACTGCCCACAATTACGCAAAGCAAATCTGTGCTTGGGGAATGCCACATCAGCAGTCCTCCTAGGGTGCACGGAGGATTAGTGCCAGCCCTGTATGATGTTTACATAAGAGGATTGCTTCCTAGCGTGATTCACAGGGCTCTGCCCTGCTGGAGCAGCTAAAAGTTAATTCCTGTGCTTCTGTACCTGTTCCCAGTCTCTGCTTTCCACAGCGACTGCATCCGTAACAGTAACATTGCAGCAGGTCCAATTTTAACACAGGAATTTTTAATTGGCATTTTTGTTTTTCCACATGTTTTTTCTAACCATAGTTTTTGAGCTTGCAAACTTAATTTTCAACTGCAAATCTTGCTTTCTTTATTTAGATGAAAACCAGAACACTAACATTTAGAAATACAAAGTTGCCAGCACTGTTTAAACACCCTCCTTTAAATACGTAGGTTTGCAAAAATGAAACTGGTGCCCCTGTATTTTGAAGAGCTAAAAATGACACTGGTTTCAAAGATACGAAGCATGAAAAGAAATGTTAAACTACAAATAACTCAGTTTTCACTTGTGCTCTAGCAATATGCACAGCTTTCTATGTAGGTAGCCACTAGGGTACCAACTTACTTATCAATGACCAAATGCAGTAACAAGTTTGAGAATTTCACAGAATGTCACTGTGGCACTAGGGCTTGGGTTTTTTGTTTGTTTTATTGATTAGGGACTGTAGTTTCAAAAATATGCTTTCTCATCTCTTTTCTTATAAATTTATAGGTTTTCTATTCAAAGCCTTGGTGTTCCCTCTTCCTGCCTTTCAGTGTCCCCATTTTGTATCTCAATTTTCTGACTTTAAACAGATCACAAGACTTACAAACCACACAAGAATCTAACAAAGCTTCACTTACCAATATTTTTAAGTGTTTTGCCTTCCCCATATTTTAGGAGGGACATGCAAGTAAACCAAAAGGGATAGTAAATAACCATGTTTTGAGCAGGATCGAGAGTTTAATACCTGCAAGTTCTGGATGTGACCAGCCCTCATTGGGGTCAGACTCTTGATTATGATACTGAATCTTTGCTCTCTATCTGGCACGACTGCTGCTATGCAACATTTTCATGCAGCTTCATTGTTAAAATGCAGGTTATCATGGCAAATATGTGCTTTGGCAAAAAAATTTATCTTGGTTTGTTCTTCTTCTTGCAGATTTATTTGTTTGTTTCATTTTTAAGTGTGGTGTGGCTTTCTGGATACTTCCAACAGCAGCAGATGTTGCTTAAGGGAGAAGCTGGACTCCCCAGATCCATCTGTTGTTGTTGTTTGCCCAAATGGTTCTCTTGGGATGTTTCTGTTACTAGTGTTTCCATGAAAGCAGGCTGATGGCTGGCTGCACAATCCCCAGCCAGGAAGTCCCCTTGGCTGCTTTTCATCTAGTCCCTTTCTTCTGACATGTCCAGCTTTGGTGGCCTACAAGGAGTCAGGCCTCCTCCTGGAAGAGCTATTGAGTTCACTTGAGACACTCACGCAATCACGCTGTGTCAAAGTACAATGAGAAGCAGAGGAATGTTGGCAAGAGAAAATTGGGTATAAGCTGTGATTGAGACATTAACAGAACCATTGTTTATTACTCAATTTTCTATCACAGCAACCAAGATCAGAGGTTTTGTCTTTTATGCCCCTACGAAAACCTTATCTGGATCAAGTTGAGTCATAGTCAGTTTACAGATTTTCTGCAGGACTCCCTCCTACATAGGTTTTTCAAGAACTTGCAAATGTGCTTTATTCAGCTCAGCCCTCTATGACCATCTCTTCCCCATTCACCACCTAAATCATTTCTGCACAAGTAAGTCTGGATTTTGTTGCTTACTGTTTGTTTTGGAGCCACAAGAAATCCATTTGTCTTTGAAAAGCTTATTTGCATTTCAAAGTAATTTTAAGTATGTCATTTTAGAGCTGCTCTGGTTTTAATTTTTTTTCCTTTGGTTTCAATATATTGTCATTTTTACATTTTACTTGAACAATCCAAAGGGATTATATATTATGAAATACGAAATTATATACTAAGAGCATTGTTGTCTCTTCTTCCACTATGCAATGACTAGCAATTCACTCTGTATCTGTGTACGACTGCTGCAGAAGCCATTGTGAGAGCTGACTACTGCAACTAACCAAAAGCGTCTGTGCAGCGTGGTGCATGCAGTTACTTGATGTCTGAGCTAGCTGGATATAAGCCAGACTGGTCTGGATATCAGGTAACTGCATTAACCAAAAGCTCAAAGCTGTGTTGATAAGTCCTGCAGAGAGAGCAGTTATGGTAAACACAAGGACAGTGTCACACTGCTGCAGTTTCAGTTTTCATATCAGAGCTGGCCTGCATCCTGGTAGCTCAAAGTGTAAGAGTAGGCAAGCAATTCTCCACACCCATCCATGTAGACGTAACCCCTGAGATATGTATAAGGTCTTTTGATATTCCAGAGAGGACATCAGTTCCCAGATGCTCTGTCTTCTCTGGGTTCTCAGTTCTCCTCCCTGTTCTTTCTGTTAGATGAAATTCCACGTCCGTCCTGATGTGTGCCCAGATGTCTATACCTCAGTTTGGTCAGGCAAGGCTGACAACTCTTGCCTTGCTGATGAGAGAGCAGCACCTGGAAGAAGAGCAGCTGGTTCTTATTAAAAACAAACTTTAAGAAAATTGACTACTTATTCAGGAGTCTCAGCTCAGGCTTCCTTGGTCCTCCAACCTACTGCAGCTCCTCATCCAAGGCAGCGCTTCATCTTTTGAATCCTTTTTTACTCTGGTGTATAGCAAAAGACTGGCATGTCTCACACTCAGTCATATCTCAGCTTATGCAGACTGGGATTTGATAGACACTAGATACAATTTTGCAAGACAGTAAGACATGCTAGCCCAGTTAGGATAAGCTGGCATTGGGAACTACAGCTAATTCCTGAAGCACCAGCTATATCCCGTTTGCAGGACTACTCAGCCCCACGCTGTTACTGAAGCCTCTTGCAGGAGCTGTGTTGCTCCTGTCCCACTCAGCTGGTGCCACTTCTCTTTTTTTTCTGCCCTGACAGATCTGGTATCTCCTCTGAAGGGTGAAAGGGAGGAGACAACATTCATGAACTCCATACCCCAGGTCTGCGGACCCCACTCTTTCCCCCAGAGCCTACAGCACAAAAAGGACAGCACAGTACATTTTAAAAGAAGGTGGGGAGGTCCCAAAAAACGTGGAAGCTGAGGGAACAGAGCTTTGAACGATCATACTAGTAGTCTATAGACATTGGGGCTAACCCTTATCCATAAATATCTCTGTATTGCTTCTTTGGAGCCTTTACTTCCCAGTGTGAGAGATGAGATTATAAGCACTTGGAGACATTTTTAAGTGATGTCCATCAGTACACAGCAATAAAATACCAGGGAAGCTCTTTCCAAACCTACAAAGCTGCACCATGAGAGTCTACCCTAGCTTTTGGTCTCATCTTTTTTTTTTCTATTTTAACATGCAGAACTGAAAGAGATGCTTACCCACAGCAGCAAAAGGGAAGTCAGACAACAGTGAAGAGCCATCATTTATACAGTCCAACCCAGAAAGAGAAATGAAAGAGACAGCAGAAGACCAAAAAAAGAAGTGCATACCCGAGAGCCTGTACCCAGAATGCTGGTACTAATGGTAACATAGGCTACCTGAAAGGACAGGAAAATCCAGACATCCACCTACTCATTCTTCACATCATGTAGCATATGACTCAGTTAAAATGGAGAAAATATCTAGAGCTGTCTGAAGGGCAAAGAGAAGAAGCTAATCATCAAACTATTCACACTCCTCCAGAAGAGAGATTCTAAAAAGATGGAGAAGACACACCACAAGCACATAAAGCAGGAAGAAGCAGATGGAGCTGCTTTCAAACTTTAAGGCATTTAACCAAATTCTACCATCAGAATATCATCCTGCCTCATCCTGTGACCTGACCTCCATGCGCAGATGTCTCTGACTTCGGTGTCCTTCTTCGAGGATCAGGGGCCCAGGCAGCAACCAGAATCCACAGCGCCTGATGTGTGCCCTCTTTGCATGCTTCATCTATTGCTCTGTTCAGCTTGTGAATTGAAATCAACAGCACCTCACATAAATGCCCTCTTATGCCATAGGGGTATCTGGGTTCCATGTGCATTGGCAGGTAATCTGGGACTGAATAAACTCTGGTCAAGAATTTCAGATGGAGGTGTCTGTGGCTAGGCTTCTGGATCTGCATGAAGACAACTGGATAAATGATCAAGTGTGCTGATCATTTTCAAATTGCCATGAAAATCACCTACTCTTCACTAGTCTGAGTATTAGCTAACATCTTTTCACCCAGGCGTGGATACCCTTTGGCACTGGCACATCATTGCAATGTTGTTGGATGTACTCATCAGAAAAGATATACATAGCTGAGTATACCAGCATTATGGTAGAATCCCATTTAACTGAAAGAAGAGATTTAAAATGAAGCTTCAACACTCAGAAAAGCTTTAGGAACTTAAGAATGTAGTCTGCGTATCTTTGGGCTGAACAGGGTATTTGGTAGGTCAGCACTCTGTTCAGGCCCATTCATTTTCTATTTCTTCCTCTTTTCTCTGTCTTTGTAACGCATCAGTGGATTGCTTCTGCAGTCAAGGGTGTTTTTGCACCAGATGCCTCCTCTTCCAGCAGAAAAATGAACATACAGAATTTACAACACAATTAGCAGCTATCTAGCATGATTCTGTGGGTACCACACCACAATACCATGTCAGCAGTCTTGGTTTTCTACCAGACTATCATTGAGAGGAGTCCTGGGTTACAAAGTTCCAGAGTTGCTGAATCAGTGTGGAGTACGGGGGGAATAAATATCACACACGTTGCTGTCACACAAAAAACCCTGTGAGCTACACCAGAAATTGTGCCAGGTTGCCAAACATTGAGGAGGCAATACTACTGTGCTGGGTCTGTATTGCTGCACCCTTGGGGAATGAATCTGGGAAGTCTAGAGCATACTAGCAAGGCATCTAACACACACATGGTCGATCGGGAGCAGTCCCCTTCACTGACAGTACTCCTAGGCACAGAGCTAACCCGCTGTTGAAGTCTTCTGCTATGTTGGGCTTTGCGGTGGGATTGAGCCCTTTGTGCCGTATCTCCCAAGTTCTTTATGTCTCAGCGCATAGCACCGCAGGGGGTAGGGCATGAGGACACTGATAATGCATTATGTCAAGTAACAGTGGTCTGTCGCTCAGCACGGAGAGCTCGTGTCACTATACTACAGCCACACAACACCCAAATAGCTAGCTTCCTCTGGGTGCCTTCACCTTTTATAGGTCAAAACTGTACGCCAGACACAACTAATTAGGTTATCCCAGATCAGATCAGATCACACCACTCTGTCTGGTGCCAGGATCACAGTAGGAGAGCGGGGCTATGATATGGCAATTGCATGACACTGATATAGCAGTAGGGAAACATGAAGTGGTGGTCAAATGAATGAAGCTAATGCTTACTGCATGCAAGTTTCCAGATATGTATCCACAGCAACAGTTCACATGGTAGTTCACAATAGGGATACTACAGCTAGCCCTATTGCCAGCAAAATACTGCATAATTTCTTTTATTAGAAGGAACTGGTAAACCAAAATCATATGGAGTGTCATGGTTTTTATCACGGCAAAGCTGAAAGCAGGCTCTCATTGGGCAAGTGTGTATCATAAATGACAAGCCTGATCAGAACATGATCATTCCTTTCTCTGAGAAAGCAACTTCTGGATCATTACATTTAGTTCATAAAATGTAAAATTCTTAAAGAAATGAAGGATATTTTTTCTCAATGGGTTAACAAAAATTATATGACATACCTTGGATTTTAATTTAGGTGTATGATCATATGTGTGATTAAGTGAACAGAACACAGAAGTAAAATGAATAATAAAAAAGCAAATTTACTACTGTTTATCTAGAAGATAAAGAAATTAAGCAAAAAGTAACAAGGGTTCACTGAAAATAAATCTTATAGACAATCTTGAATATTAAACCCCTGATATATCATATCTACTCTGTTTTCTTCATGCACAAGTTTCGCAATGCCATAAATAAAATATTGGAAACAAAGCCCTCCAATGACTTGAAGCTGGCAGGGACAATGAAGCATGGGGGGAGCCCTGAGCCACTTGTCTTTGCTGCAGAGTTGCCTTCAGCACACAGGTCCAGCCAAGTAGCAGAGCTGCAAAGTATCAGCAAGTAAAAGACACAGAGGGTGGTAAACTCAGTTTTAGGATGCTCAAAAATGTAGCCGAGTGATGCAAAGCGCTGAAGTGACGCAAACTCATTTTGGCAGCTCAAGCTTACTGAAACATTTCTGAAAGGACAACTTTTCCCTAGCAGACTCAGTGCTGGTATGTGCATCGTTTCTGTGCAATCCATCACAATGTCAAGGCAAATGAGGCAATTTAAGGAACTGCAGCAAGAATTATCTGGGAGAGTGGTTTTATAGAGAAAGGTTAAAAGAGCTTAATACATCTAGTTTTGTTAAAGCAGAGGTAGATGGAGGCATGTCTTCAGCCAGCAAATGCTTAAGTAATGCAAACCTTAAGGATGGGGAGGAAATACTTGGGCTTATACATATGGGAAAAAGTAGGAGTAAATGAAAAGAGAGTGGGGAAAGGCTGAAGATCAGAAAATCTTGTTGGCAGTGAAGAGCAGAGCTTGTGCAAATTTTTCAGAGGAAGTGGTGGGAATTCTTTTAGTTAAGTTATTTAAAAAAGAATTTTAAAAATACTAATAAACAAGCTAGCAGAAGTAAGTCTGTACTAGCAGAAAAGTTGATTGGATGATCCAACAGCCTCCTCTCTCCCCATTTCTTTCTTTGCTTAGTTTATTTTCAAGCAGTTGACAATGTACAACATTTGGTAAAAGCAAAAGCAAAGAGAAAGTAACCTGGGGCACATTCACAACAGAAATCTCAACACCAATTTAAGAGACTGTATTTCCCACTGTGAGTTCCTGTCCTCCCAGCAGAACCTGAGAAAGGGATCCCATGAACATTTCTCATTCATTCAAGTGCAACATCACCTGGATTTGATGCATGTCCCACAGAAGAGGTAACTCCCTGCAGATGAGACAAGGTGATTCAAACATTTGATTATTGCTTTTGGAGTCTGTCAGGCAGATAACATCTAATGACTACCAAGAGTTGAAGAGGTTACAGCTTCTAACTAACCGCTCTGCCACTCTCCCAGAAGTTTCTGCCTCCATAGCAAAGGTGGCAGGACAGAAACCGCACATCTGTATTTCAGCAGTTCTGGTTCCTTGTCCAGAAAAGGAATATAAACTACCCATTAATGTAACTTCTGTGACAGTTGGATGCTGACACTTGGGTGTGCTTAGGAGGAATACTTCAAAGTACCATAGCTCAGTAAATGTCGCAGTCTTTAAGTACACACCTTTCCACTTAAGGTAGGTAAGACTGAAGGTAGACCAACCATACCTCTTCTGGTGTTAAATTTAGTCTGTTTTAGGAATCATGCTAACAAAGCAGACAATGACTGCAGAATTCAGAGTACAGCTCCCCATTTCAAAGTCTTTCTGTTGTGTTCTCCAATACAACGCAGCATTTCTTCATCTGATGAGTCAGCTGTTGAACTTTAGTGTCTAAGTATTCATGCAACTTCTGTTCATCAATACAAGTACATTTCCATAAGAACTATATTCTATGTCTTGTCATAGTTTATTATAAGAACTGGTTTTTTTAATACAGGAATTGGGTTTTTTTAAAACTGTTCAATAGGCTCAAGCCATATCCAAATGTTAATATTTATATCCACTGCATGCATAAACCAAGCATCTTGAAGAGCCTTAAACATGTATGAATTAATATAAGCCAGATTAATTTAGAAATAAATTAACAGAATGCTTTTTGCTTTATAGTTTACAGACATTGAACCATATTGTATTGTTTTTCCTGCATAGAAAACAGTGGGAGTTCTGGACAAAGATGAAAGGGAGAATATGTACCACGAGCTATTTGTTTTCTACACATCTAATAATATCTTTCAAAAAAGACATTCTGTATATAGAACAATTAAAAACTGCCCATATTTTAATGCTGTAAAGTTTAAGATTCATAGACACCATAATGGTAGGACTCACAGTTGTTCTCTCATTTATATCATGGCCTTTTTTTTTAATAGCACAGTTGGCATTTCCATTTTCACTCCCAGGCAGATTTTGCCATCCTTACATCTTAGTTTCATTAGAGTTCCCATTCATTTTAGTGGGTAGGATGCTCTACAGCATGAATTAGAGCGAGAAAGTCTGGCTGCTCGGTTGTGAAACACTGGATTTGAAATACAAGAAATAGAAAATAGCTGACTTCTTTTTCCAGAGAAGTAGTGCATGTACAGCAGAAGCCTAGTTAAGAAGGTAAAATCAAGATCACACAGGGTCCACTGTAATAAAGAAGCAGCACTAACTGCTGTTTGTCCTTCTGAGTTCTTTGCTTAGATCTGATTGTGCTCTTTGATGTACATACCTATCGCCCATGGAAGTTAACATGTGGGCTTCTGCTCACAGCCATGACCGGCCTTTATATTTACTGTGGTTTGTGTGGTTCTGAGAACTGTGAACAGAGACTCATGCTCCTAAGTCACTGATTCATGTATGTCATTTTTCATTGCAGTGGTCAAAGATTATGCAAGTTTGAAAGATAGTTATTAGTACACAGAAGCCTTTAACTTGATTCCTCACACATCTTCTGGAAATGATCACTGTTGCTGGGGAAGGCTTTAACTTAATGTTTCTAATTTTCCATTTCTCCATTTAAAGTAAACCTAGGTGATGCTGTGGCCATAGTTCAACAAAACAACAGTATCCAGAATTTCAAGGCATCTTTGGGGTGTTCTGATCATAAAGAACAGTGTATGTTACGATTGTGTAAGAGCCATAATAAATGCTACTATTTTTAGTTAGGCTGTGCGTTAGTCCTTTAGAGACTCTGGATTTATTACCGTATTGAAATCTTTTATGCTGTTGTGACAGTTGAAATTCAACCATGCGTTCAAGCACTTCAAACCCAATGTAACCTGTTGATCACGTAGCAAAATGAATGATTAAGGAACAGAGAGCATGGGTGCATACAGCTTTTTACTGTGAAAAGCTAAGCCAGTTCCATCACTGAGCAGAGACTGTTTGTACCACAGACTCTTCCCTCTGCAGCTTTATCCAAGATGACTTCGGCAGTATCACTCCTGATCTTGGACAGCCGATACCCTGAGCAAGCGACGGCCGCGGTTCACATCTCTTACCGGCCGCCTCGCCACGCCGCACGCCAGGTACCACAGCTCCTTTCAGCACTGCTGAAAGGTACCCATTTGCCAGGGCAACACTTCATCCGCTTGACAGATACCAACCTCCTACTTGCAGCAAGGCGCCTGCTCCTGCGTTACAAATTCACTTCACGCGTTTCACGAAGGCCCCATGGCCAACTGTGACGCCGAAACGGATCGTGCCAGGCCTAGGTCTTTCCTCCACAGAGCCAGACGCGTGGTATCACGCCCTTGCTGTAGCACAGGGCCTCACACCATCCCTCGGGCGTACAATATCTCATTTTATTGCTGGCGAGGGTGTGTGCGGGCAGGCCCGGCCCAGCAGCGGTGCGGGGGGCGGGGAGGATTCCCTCACGGGGAGGCCTACCGACATCCCTGCCTCACAACATCCCGGGCCTCCAGCAGCGGGAAGCTAAGGCCCGGGAAAAAGACACAAACACCGGAGAGAAACGTCCCCGCCGACGGGCGATCGCCCCGGGGATGAGG
>VYZV01000186.1:885-23645 GCA_013401275.1 Pandion haliaetus
GCCTGGCGTCAGGGTTTTTTTTCCCCGCTTTTTTTTTTTTTTTTTTTTTTTGTAGGTGTTGCATCCAAGAACCCCAAAGCAAATCTAAAGCAAACCCATATAAAACCTTCTTACTTTCATATTCTATTCAATGGCAAAATGAAATGGACACTTAGGAAGGAGAAAAGGTATCAAAAATCTAAAAACAAAAGACTATACAGAAAGTGAAACAATTTGGCATGCCCCACTTAGCAGCACTAGGTGCAGCAGATTTGAGACACCGTTGCTGTTATATATTATTTACCACATTTGCCTATTGAAAACACTGTAGTAATCATGAATGCCATCTAAAACCTGTTCTTCCACTGTACTCAAAACAGCTGAGTAGAGGGAAATCATTTTAATGCAATGTATCTGCTGACCTGTGTCTTACAAGGTGTTAAAACGTGAGTGCTCTCTAACCTCAGCTTCAATTGCTTCCAAGGTAGGGGAATTTCTGCTGCTGCCCAATGGACTTCCCAGACTGCACTCAGCATGATGTGACTTCTGACCTCAGTCATTAATCTTGCCTTCATAGTTCAGTATCTGATACATTTCTTTTGTGCAGCAGAGTCATCCCTGGAAGAACTGCAGGAGGAACCTCACAGAGAGGAGACCATGACACAAGCCAGTCACATTTATTTTCTTTGTGAAGCTGGGTCCTGGTCAGATACTTCTTCAGATCCACTCTGTATTTGAAGTCAGCCTGACTTTGGAGTTTGCAGGCAACAGATAACTGTAACATTCAGAAGATTTTTAATAGGATCAGACCCAAGCAAGTATAGCTTTCTCACTTGTATTTCAAGAAAAAGTTTGCCTCAACAGCATACATTACTAACTAAATGTTGTCCATAAGTCTGAGTTAAAAGATGTCAGAAGCGACTCACAGGAAAGGTTTATGCTGGGTTGTGGGTCTCTGGTTCCACTGAGTCCTAAGTGCGCCAAGCCTCTGTAACCCCACAGTTACATAGGCAATTCTTTTCCCATAGCACTGCATGTCTATTAGGCAAATGATACTGCCTGTGCTCTCCCCAAGGTAGATTGCCATTGCCTGGAATTTGGAAGTTAAAAACATAGTGCAGTCCAAAAAAACCACTCCCCCAAGGAAAAAGGAACGTATGATAATTCACACCACCTAAGAATTGAACCCAGTAAGGTCTGCAGAGACACAAGTTAAAGGATAACCCATTGTTACTATTCGGTGTGTTGAATTTTCTTTATCTTATTGGAAGCCCTCCTCAAGATCTGTTCTAGCCACCTAGCCCTACCAGTCCTGAAGAAAGACACTTTGCCTCAGAATAGCCTTGCAGGGATGGTCCTGTTGTAGGCTACAATCTTACTGATCTTCTCAGTCTTGTGAGTGCCCAGAAAGTGGCTGACTTCCTTTCCTTGGAGATCTTCTTTCCTTGAGACCTGTATCCCCAGCTGTCACTCTGCAGCAAATTGGATGGTGCTAACGGAGCCCCCACTGTTCTCCAATATCTTCTGAGGCCCTAGTCAGCCCTGGTGTAGACAAGACACCCAACATACACTTGAATCTTGTACATTTAGCTTTTCCACATAGAAAGTAATACCTCCTGCCCTTGTGTGCATAAAGATAACCAAGGGGTGGAGGTATGAAGATGTGGCATTATTTTCCTGTTTAAATATATCATTATTTATACCATAATTATGCTATTTTTTCATTATTGTGACTCAAATTACATCTTTTCTGCTGTTCATTGAGCAAGTCTAACTGCATATTGATTTCAGTATTTTCTTGAACAAAAGACTTGGAGAGACTAAGTATAGTAGGAGTGATAACCAAGTTCATGTAGAGATTTGCATCTGTCATTTTCTTTTCCCTAAGGGTGGATCCAATCATCATAAAATATTGTGTTAACACACAAACATATTAAATGCTGTTATGAACTAAAAGCTAAAGCATTCTACAGTCAGATAGACCATATTCCAAAGAGAGTTACTATCTAGGAACACCTACATCAGTATTTATTGTTCCATTAGAGGATAATGAGATATTTAATATCAAAATCATCTCATTGATCTGAATGTCACATTTAATTTAAACTTGACACAGAATAAAAGAAAACGCAGTTGCATTTAATTCATTATCTATTACATCATAATATTCTATGATCTATGGCTGACCTTTCATTGTTATTATCAGCGCCATGGAAAGTATCCACTACAACATTATTTAAGGTTAAAAAAATAAACTAAAAATAAATAAATAAAAAGAACATTTAATTATTTCTGTCCTTAACTTTCTCTTCTCCATCTAAAGGCAAAAGATCAATGTTCTCTCAGTGATAAGAGAACTAAACAGGAATCCTAAGGAAACTGGAAAAAAGCCCTAATAACAACTCATCTTAAAATAATTAAAATAGCTCTGCAGCTACTTACTCTTGCCAGGTGAAAGAGGGATTCCCCACACACATCTGAAGTATACTGGGGAAAAGCTGCTATCTGAACAAGTGCAAGGAGATGAAAGTTCGTTGTACCTGCTAGCACCACATGCTAAAAAAAATGGTCTTTTAGTAGCCACCAAATACATTGGGCGGGGTGAGAAAATGCTACAAAGAGGCTCTCACTCCCCAGAAACTTCAATTATTTTCTTTAGTCCCATTGAACTTCATGGGACTTACACAGGGAATACACTTTATGAAGTGCAGTGTATTTTCCTCAGTGAGGATGGTGTGTTAAAGTCTGGCCTAAGTGCTTGACCTCATATAAGGATTTTTCATCAGGTTGTCGGCGCACAGTCATTTTTTACCTAAAACTAAGAGCAATGTCTTGATTGGCGCCTTCAAACCACCCACTCTGCTCTCATGCACATAATCCCTCCACCAGTACTGGGAAAATGAAGCAAACAGAACTAAAGCTTCATGCTGCACTATTCAGCCTTCCCTATATGGGAATCAATAACAAAACACCCACTAACTTCAGTGAGACAGAAATAGACCTTCAAAGTCTGGGAGTTTGCCCCTAAGTCCAGCAATGCTTAAAAATATATATATATAAATAAATCAGATCAGTGGCTTCATGGTATATCCAACACATTTACAATCTCTCTTGTGTAAATGGTGCCATTAGTGCTTTGAAAACAGAAGTCAGGTTAGACCTGAGGCCACTGAGCAATTGACATATATCCAATAAACACATTAAGATGTTATTCACTTACAGCAATGTAGTTTCTGGTCAGCTCCCAAGAAAGAATTGTCCACATACCACATGTGCAACATGACAACCCAGTGTTTGCTCTCCAAGCTAGCAATGAGTACAGCTAGGTCACAGGTTGGGGTATAGAAAAGGGGACTGCATAACCCGTACTCCAACAGTAGGTGAGGGGAAGGAAAAAAGAGGAAAGCTCTTTTTCTACAAAATTGTCACATTCTACATTGTCACAATTCTACATTGAATTGACAACCTAAACTAAAAAATAAGGGTTTAGCTTCCCATTTAAGACCTCTGAAAATGTGATTTACTCCCAGTAAATACTCCTGCATTCAGTAAGCAAATGCAATGCAACAGAAAGAAAACTTTGGCAGACACCAGTGACCCAACCTTGGAAAAACTAGTTGTTGCTAGGACTTTAAGTGTTAAGACAAACACCAAGAATGCTCTTTGAATGTATCTATGGCAACAGACGTGGTTTAGGTACAATATCCTTCCCTTGAGGGATAGCTCAGAAGCAGTATGGTAATCTCAACAGTGATAATCTTTAATCTTGCAATAAATTTAGTTTTGCACTTAAATCTTACTACTTATTACTCAAGCAAGAGGTTTTTAATACATACAAGGAACTAAAAATATATAACATATTCTTTTTTAAAAGTGACATAAATAACCCAGTATTTTCTTTTGATAAAAGAACGTCAGACATATGGTGTCGTGGTTTAACTCCACCCCACAACTAAGCACCAGACAGCCACTCACTCACTGCCAGTGGGGTGGGGGAGAGAATCAGAAGATAAAAGTGAGAAAACTTGTGCATTGAGATACAGACTGTTTAATAGGTAAATAAAAAGCAGCACACGCAAGCAAAGCAAAACAAGGAATTCATTCATCACTTCCCATGGGCAGGCAGGTGTTCAGCCATCTCCAGGACAGCAGGGCTCCATCACGCCTAACAGTGACTTGGGAGGACAAACACCATCATGCCAAACGCATCCCCTTTCTTCTTCTTCCCCCAGCTTTATATGCTGAGCATGACATCATATGGTCTGGAATATCCCTTTGGTCAGTTGGGGTCAGCTGTCCCGGCTGTGTCCCCTCCCAACTTCTTGTGCCCACCAGCCTCCTCGCTAGTGGGTGCTGTGAGGGGCAGAAAAGGCCTTGACTCGCATAAGCACTGCTCAGCAATAACAAAAACATCCCTGCATTATCAAGACTGTTTTCAGCACAAATCCACAACATAGCCTCAGCTACTATGAAGAAAATTGACTCTATCCCAGCCAAAACCAACAGATATGGTAAGGCACTTATAAGACAATTGATACATACTTCAAACACTACGGTAACACTCTTCCTCCTTCTTGTCTTCATTGAAATTATCTAATACACTCTTTTCCTCTTCAGCATCAGCCTTTTGATTAGTAAGAGTTGTGCATCACTGCATGCTCAAGTACATTACTAATGCACCTGCATTCACTGATTTGTCAAAAATGGAGACAGCTGCATCTCATAGTCTCCTAGGCAGCTTTGCATATGGCTACTATGACCTACCTAAACAAACTCCATTGGCATCGACAGCATAGTTGTCATGCCCACTATCACGTTCCCACTGTCAAGAGCCTGTCCCAATTGCTTGTTAATGGTTTGCACATCACACATGCAGGAATAGGGTGATTAGCATCACATTCATTCCTTTTGGCACAGGAGGGTTGGTAAAGGCATTCTATGACACTGATTTGCAAAAGTTTTCAGTTTACCAGCTTTCTCTTACCACCAAAATCTATAACAAGGTCCCACTTATCAAAGTCCCCTGAAAACTCAAGCAGGAAAACAGTTTTCCATGCAACGTTTTCAAAAGAGAATGCTAATTCATTAATGTCAATAAACCATGTTCAAGTCTCTTCCAACTTTTTATACACCAGGCAGTGATTACCATTGTGGAACACAAGGCAGAGAGCCCAAGACTGCCTGTTTCTTCAGCTCTGATTGACTTGTTCTGTATCCTTTAGCGGATGCAAATAGTGCATGCAGAAAACTGCTGGAGCATGAGTCCTCAGGAGACAAGTGCAGAAGTTCTCCTTCCTTCCAGTGCTCTAAGTTAACTGGTATCAGAGGGGCTCACAAGTACTATAGACAACTTACACACCACATCTTTATAACCATTTTTTACTCCCATTTTTCCTAGCTAGAACATGGTAAGGCTTGACTTGCTGATGAGATTAGATTTTGTAACCTGCACCTGTGTTCTTGAAATAAATGTTTGTGTTTAATCCTGTTTCATTTCTCAGCATCTTTAATTGATATCTCCTTGTAAATGCTGAACACTACATTAATTCTATGACTTTCTGCATCTTCACAGACCTCTAATAATCAGAAGCATCCCATTCGGCTAATGTCTTGTTAACACCACTCATTGTTTCCACCACGCTCACTCTATTAGTAGTACAGACCCATAGCCAGAAAATAGGATTATTTGGGGACATATGCGAGCATGCAGATTCTTCTTCTTTGCTCCCTCTCAGCTTTTGCAATCTCTTCTGGTATCTATAAAGCAGAAATCCAAAACCATTTCTCTAATACTGTTCTGCACATACAGTTTTGTGATATTGATTTTTCTCCATTTATTCTTTCCAGTATTAACAGCCAGGTAAAAAAAGTCCATGAACAGAGTTATCCAGCTCAGTCTAAAGTAAACAACTACACTCACCCACCTCTCCAGTCTACTTATGTTTCTCCAAGCTGGAGTAGCAAACACACAAGATTAATGTTTCTTGTAAACATAACATCTTGTTCTGAAACAAATCCTAACTTCTGAAGGCTAAATCCTGTTAGAACAGTACAGGTAATTCATTAATTTACTAAGAGAATCATGGTACCACTGTTTTTAGAAAATCCATATTAGTGACCAGAGCAAACAGAAACAAAATGTGCTTTCAGTAGATTTTTTTTTTTTTTTCCCACCTGCACTTACGTAAGGCATCACAGAAATAACTTAGTACCTCTGTTTTGGCTGATAAGCTACTTTTGTTTGTCTCTCTTGATAGTTTTGCAAGAAGAAAAGATATGATTGACTGCAATGTGTTTCAAAGCAAGGAGACCATATTTTGTACTTTGATGTCATCTCTTACCTGTGAAGCTTCAACCCATCCTTCTGTGAAATCTGGAGTTAGGAAGCATTAGCAAAAGGTTCATCTCTGATGAATGCAACATTTTCTATTGCAGAGGTTATATACATAACTAACGGTAACAGTATTCTACATTTCTGGGTTTGTTCTTGATTTTACATAGAGTGATAACAACTACTGGGACAGGGACCTTCTGTGGTATTTATATGGACAATGGTAGGAATCCTTCCAACCATCTTCTTAGCCAAGTTATTTTCCAATTGCCCATCCTCACCTAATGTATTGCAATTACTCAATGCTTCATTAAGGTTTTTCAAGTACACTTTCTATTTCTGAGAGATGTACTCCAGCTTATATGTCATTGTCAACGTGCAGCCCATCTCAGTGATTTCCTTGAAGTTTTTCTCATTGGAATCCTAATGCCCAGGTTTTTTTTATTGCATTCAAAAGTGTTTTTACCCAGAAACCACTTCAAGAGTTCTCAGGATTTTGAGTCTGTGGTATTTCCTTTTTAACAAAGCTTTGGTGGCATCTGGAGATGGAAATGGCTGTGGATCCGGGAAGCTCAGAAGAATATCCTGTTAGATTGCATCCATTGCTAAGACTAAACTGGCAGTTAACAATCTTGAAGTAGCAATTCTGCCTTGCTAGAAAGGGAACGCTTCTGACTCCTCCAGTGTCCACCTCTTGAGATAACACATGTATGTAATCTAAAATTATTAATTACGTTGTAGGCGGCACAAGTTTACTGATACCTTCAAAATAAGACTAAAAATATCAGACTTATAAACAATAAAGGACAGAGCCTTGGTGACTATCCTGAAAAAGCTATTCATCTGGCAATTTTATCACATATAAAAAGATGGACTTTAGGGAAGACCGAAGTAAATCGCTGAGACACTTTATTGCTCAATATCATGTCCACTACTTTTGATCNTTTCTTAGAATAGCCTCAGCTGCACCAGAAAAAACTTTAGTGCATAAAGGTTATCATATGCACATGCTCTTTTACTTTCCAAAAATTATTTCAACTATGGACTGACTGTCCGTGGTGAGTACCGATCATACTTAAACACAATGTCTGGGAAGCTGTGAGCCGACACAGAGGGAGCTCAAGAACACTAAGTGAACTTCAGCTACACTCAAATCAGTGGATTATTTATGTATTTACAGTTGGTTGCATTAGAGCCTTAAAGGGCTTATGACCAATACAGTGACAGAGATGTTAGCATCCCATCAACAAGGCAAGACATAAACCCTGAAAGAAGGAAAAGCTTTGCATTTTCTTAAGTGAGTGTAGATATGATTTTCTATGGATCACTGAGGACGGCAATAATTGCCTTAAGGCTTATTGCAGTTTATGCAGGCAGAGTTTCTGAGTTGCTCATACTGGATCATCAGAAGGCAGCATGCAAGTGGAGCAGATCATAATAAATTTCTATAGCTTTTAAGAGTGCAACTTTTAAAACACTTTGTTGTCAAGAACCTTGGAGCAGGTAGAAAATGGCAAGATTGCAGAAGGGATAGAAATGTCCTTTAGCATTACCCACAATCACTCATATGGATACCCCAAGAGTAACTGCAAAGTAAGTGTGAATCTTGGAAAACAAAACTTAGAGATAACAGGATGCATTTCAGTAGGTTTGTGCATGGCCAAAAACATATCAGCTTTTCCTCTGTATACCTTATACATATATACACACCTTTTCCAAATGAAGAAAAAAAGAATACAGAAAATGCTTGAAAATAGCTTATTTTTTTCTCTGCAGCCACTAAAACTTGAAATCAGGGATATACAAAAATGTCTCCAAAAACTGCTTGTTTCTTTGTGCTTCAAAGGGAAACAATCCATTGTCTGATTATCCGCCAGGCAGCAGTGAAACTTAATTTAGAATAGTTGCAGATGTAAAAAGGTTACTGCAATCAAATAAATGTCTGGGACTTTGAAAATGCAACTTCATTTGGAGCTGCTAATTTTAATTTTAATACATCTACTATTCAAAGAAAAACAAGAATAAATATTTGCTTCCAGCCAGGTTCTTCACTCCCATACTGCACAACACAGCAGAGCATGATCAGAAAGTCATCCTTTGATCTGAAAGTTTATGTAACAAGTTTTCAGTCTCTTGTCACCTGCCAAAGGAATTTCCAAATTATAGGAAATCTGCTTGTCAGCCTTCAGCACAGTAAAACATTAAGGCACACCCACACAGATAATTATATATATATATATATATATATATTGAAAGGATCTTAAATATTTTCAAAAAATTATCACTCTCTTTAGAGACAAGGTGAGGGTTACCTTTTCTGCACAGTGGCAAAGATGAAGATAGTGGAAAGACACTTTTGGTGACTGATTACTAATTATGTGTTAAAATTGCATCCTAAAAATTTCAAGGCGCTGTCTTAGCAGAATAGTCTTATTTGGGATGTACTCAAGTCTATGACATAAAGGATTCACTGAAGAGCAAGTTATAACAAAAAGAACAAAGGAACAAAGGAACAAATTCTTTAGGCAGAAGTGTAACTAATCTAAAACCATCTCACAGCTAAGAAGAAAATATGGAAAATAATTTCATTCAGTGATGTATGTTGGCTCTTGGATACTCAATTTCACAGCAAGTAAGATAACTTATCCTGAATTGGTCATTTTCTTTGGGAAAAAAAAATGTTGACTTTTAAGGTTCTCCCAAGCACTGATGGGCCAAACCTTAATAAAAGGGTGGATCTGAACTTTATGTGTTAGAAACACCTTGTACCTAGTGACTCAGTACAGTGAGTACACACAAGCGTGCAGTATCTTCAACAGCGGTTCTGTCAACTTTTTCAAAACATGTGGAATTTATTACATCCTTTCCTACCTCTAATGCAGCAACAGAAAGAATATTTTTCTCTGTAAATGGATTTGGGCAGGTGCAGCAGCTTGCTGAATATGGATTCTGCTAAGGATGAAATTCTATTAAAATTGTCAGTGGACAGGTATGGATTTTTATGAGTAGGTTTATGAAAACAAAATGTACTGAAACATATGAAAAGTGATAACATGTAACCTTTTCACCAATAAATTGAGGCTTGTGATGACTAACAGTAGAAATACACATTTGAGAGAAAAACCACACGATATACCAAGGGAAATGCTGTTTTCTTGAAAAATTGTCTAAAATAAGGCCTTTTTCTGCACTTATCCATGTTTCTGTCCTAGCTCGGACCTATAGCCCATGGCTGTAATCTGGTGGCAAAAAGCCAGTTAGTCCCAAAATGTCTCAGACTGCATTTGAGAGGACACATCAAACCAGGCCCCATCCTCCGGTGTTGTACACAGAGCCCAAGTTGCTTCCCAAAGTCTTTGCCTCTGGCAACATGGCTTTGCTGAATGAGCATTTTCAAAAGAAAACCTCATTTTTCAGCAAAGCTTTTCAGATAACACCAGCTCGTTTTAAAAAAATTGAATCTACCTCTGCTTTTAAATACAACATTTACGGTTTGCTAGATCTGCAAATTAACTTTCCAGGTAACATTTACTCTGGTTTTTTCTTAATGTGCTGTTGAAAATGGGTAAAATCTTCCACAGTTTAGATTTAGCTATATAAGTTTAGTTTGCTCTATAAGAAATGTTTAGATACAAGAGTGAGCCAGAGGGAATTGAATCTACAGGTGACAAAGAAGCTTTGTCAAAAGATCACTGTAAATAAAACCTGTCTCAGCTGCAGTCAAAATAGGTTGGTAAGAAATTCTCTTAGAGAGCTTCCAAAGCTTTGTATGGTTTTTTAAAGATTCCAGATTCCTAAAAATAAACAGAATATCTGTGCCATAAACTTCTCAGTATCAACTCTGGATGCCGGTTTTATAGGCTTAGTGATTATCCTACTCTTAATTATAAATAACACCACCACCACCCTTTTTTGTCTAATTTGGGTCTTATGGTGAAAGATAAACAGCACTTTTAGCTTCTAGTAAATTGTCCTGAAGTTTTCAGTACTGCCTGGCAGAGTCAGACAAAGTGGAGCAGAAAGAGAATTTCATTCCAATAATGAAATTCCAATTTTATACTGTGATGAGATTAAGAAAGCCAGGTAACTTTACAGACTAAATTATGGGTATGTAAAACTGCAGCATGCAAAACATTAGGCTACTACTTTATTACTCAATTCTGTATTAATACAGAATTAAAAGACATCATGGTGTGATTTTATTGCTAACCACATCTGTTTGCATTTTTTTATAACCAACCACTGAGTCCTTTCATAAGAAATTTCCTATTTAAAGTCTGAATTACCATGCCAAGTGGAAATCTTTAAGAATCCAACAATCAATAGGGCTGATCAAAAATGTTTAATAACAGCCTTATACTGGAAAATTGTGCTCATTCAAAGTGTTCTCTTAGGATAATTTCAAACTTTACATGAAAAGCTTAAACCAATATGAATTAAAGTGGGGGGGGAGTGGTGAGGGGGCGGGGCAGAGAGAGAGAAAGATCGCAAAATCTGCCCAAAAAATACAGGTTCTAATGTAGTTCAGCAGTGTCTAGTGGGGGTTTTGGTGCTGGTCTTCTCTGTTTTAGTACTTGGGCCAGACCCCCAGCTGGGTTGCCCATCCCATCGTGGGCTGCAGCTAATGAAGCCCATACAGCTTCAAGGTGCCTCAGCTCAAGGCCACAGTTCACCCAGCCCAATCATAAAGAAAGGGTTTACAACTCACCTCCAGTCCAATTCCTATGTGCCATCACAACAGCATTTTTTAATTTATTTTTTCCTATTTGCAGCCAAAACACAGAGAGAGTGGGAGCAGGTTGATTTGTCCTAGTTAATGTGGACAGGGCACATGTGAAAAACTCCCAGCCGTGTCTAATTTATAGTGGTTGTGACTGCATTAGGGTGGTTTTTTGGTTCAAAGCAGGAAGGAGGTTTTGAAGTGCATCGCCAAATGAACCTGACTTCCAATGCATTGGTTTGGTCTGCAGTATAGTGTTGGCAAAATAAATTTCCTCTGGAGAAAACTACAGCAGAAACTCTTCCCCAGGTGTTCACCAAATGCACTCCAAACCCCGCTCCCAAACAGGGTGTAGGGATCCAAACCAAGGGGTGATCCTTTGGACAGCTTCAAGCTATGTGCAAGGTGGAAATACTCACTCCAGAGCATCAGGTTAAATTTGGTCTGAAATAAAATCCATCATAGTATGTAGCTATAGGGGGGCTCAGCATTAGCTCCTCTGAGTTGTCTCTCCTAACGCAGACATAGCCAGTTATTGTCAAATCTAACTCATTCAGACCAATAATTAACAGGCATGTATGTAGCAGCACAGGTGTATGCAGAAAGAGCCATTCTCACTGCTCCGTGATGCTCATATAAACCTAAGTTTCTCTGTGTACTGCTTTTATTTGGTGTTAAAACTGGTACATATGTACTGGTGTAAATGCTGCCCAAAGCACTGCAGAAATCAGCCTGTTCTCTCTTTGTCAGTGATAACCATCAGCCTGAGTATGAGACAAAATATATGTGCAGCAGAGGTAGAGAGCCAAAAGCAAACCAATCTGCTTTCTCATCTTAAGGGAAAAGATTGGCATCACTCCAGCCTTGTGCAGTTATTTAAATATTTTTTCCCCTAGAAGAACCTCATGAGACAAATATCTAATTTTCTCAGAGTTCCCAAAGAGGCAGCAGTCATAAAATCTGTGTTTCAGCATCCTGCGCACAGCACAGACAATGTCAAGCAGAACAGATGTCACCATGTTCTTGCATAGAAACTAGGAAGCAAACAAGTGGCCTGTGTCTTCCCTGTGCCTGCCAGCCAAACAAGGGAGCGAGAGGCAGGCATGGTTTGCAAACAAAATTCACTCTCCAGCTTCTGAACAGCTCTTAGTAGTACAATCCATTGAAAAACAGCCTGCACCTTAACGCTATATCATCTTCGTAGCATAGTTTCTGCACATTAGCAGCTAAGAAAAGAAATGCCAGGGATACAGCCACAGCCTGAGCTGCACATTTACATCAGCTTGCAGCTGTGACACCTACTCTGGCACCAGAAAGGACCACTTGTGGCTCACCCACATGCAGGAGCACCCAAGGTCTCTGTCAAAAAACCCTTCCCTTGTGGGTGGCTCTGCAAAAACACAGAGCAAAGATAATCCTTATGCCAAAGATAAGAAAAAAAGGAGCAGGAGGAGAAAAAAGAAAAAACCCACACAGGAAACTGGAGAAAGGTCACCACAGCCAATGAGTAGGTGACCATCCTCCCTTCAGATGAATTAGGGCACAGCCTACATGTAGGACAGCTGATGTACCAGGAGCCAGGAGCCCCAAGCTGTGACTGAGCACTCAGGAGGTAAGTCTTGTGGATGCAGGCGGTGAAGGAAGTTGCATGTTGTTTGCTGGAGGAGTGCATGTGTGGCAGCTACTGTGCAACCCAGAAGCAGGCAAAAATGTTGAACGAAAACTGAGGAGACAACCAAAACACAGCCCTGGTGATGGGGTACAGGAGGCATTTCCAAGCGGTGCACTGAGTGGAAGAGGAGTTGGCACTGTGCATAAGGTTGCAGGAATACAAGATATAAATGATTCAGCAAGACAGGTAGTGGCTGCTCACAGTAAACCACAGTCATGATTGTGTTGACTTCTTGGGCCAATCTGTGAGTTACTCATTCCTTAAAATCACGTCATTAGTCACAAAGAATTAGCTGTGGACATCTCTCTATGCATTTGTGCATGAAGATATTCAGAACACAATTTCATATACAAATCTTCCTGTCTCTCCTGTAAAAGCGCCATGCACTGGTTACATTATACCCATAGCTCTAGGCTCTCATTGCCCCAACGCTTCCTGCAACTTTGCAGATGACAAGCTCTTGTGCACAAGCTGTGGTCAGCTCCTGCTCTTTGCTTATCAGAGTCAGTAAGGGAAGGGAACAGTGGTAAGGAGATGCTCTTTTGTTGCTCTTCCTATAAAGAGTTCCTATTCTAGAGAAACAGCTTCCCCATTATCAATGTCCTTGTGAGATAAACTACACTGGGATCTGTGCCTGTCAGGAAAAACAAATTGCAATAGCTACAAATGTGATAATAAATGCAGTGTCATAGCCTCCAGCATTAAAAATAGTCATGCCCTACGATATTTACCTAGAAGTGATGCACAACATTTCCCTCCAGGCAGTAAACAGTAAGAATTAATCAACTTGTATACAAGGAAAGGGCATGGCATCACCTCTGCTAGCTGTTCCACTTTCTGTACTTGACACACCTTTTGCCCATTTCAATTAAGAAGTTTTTAGGGCAGCTGACCTATTTCTAAGGTAATAACAGTGACTCAATGAGCAATATTTATCTCTGCTTGTGAATGGGAAACAGGGGACAATGAATATCTAAATTTACTATTTGACCAGGCACCAAATGTCATATTAGGAAGTGATATTCTCCCAATGCCAAATTAGAAGTGAGAACAGCTTTGAATTATTGGGTACACCTCTTTGTCTTTAATTTACATTGCACCTCACACTAAGGTCTCTGTAGCAGCCCGATAATAATGAAACCAGAACCAACTGGTAGTTGATAGCAGCGCTGAGCAAAGCAGAACATAAACAAGCTCTGTATTACCTAGCACCGTTTGTCAACAGGCTGTTATCAGCCTGAAATCTGCTGCAAGAGCAATCCCCAGCTCTGCTTTTTGGTAACAGCAGCATGAAGGAGAAGATATTGCACAGGAGACAGCAGACAGTCAAAGTCATGCAAGCTTAAAATCATTCCTCATAAGTAAGCGCTGGGTTGCACCGTCTGTCTGGGCATTTCAGTGCCAGGCTGGGCAGTAGCAGTTCAAGCCGTTCATTCAGGCTACATCAGGATGTATTGACAGCTGAAAAGTCAGCTGAAAATAAAAGGGTCTTACGTCATTTATTGATTCAACTCACCTTCTGACAAACACAGCAGATAGCTGAGATGCAGGGAAGAGAGGGGTCCAGGTGCTTGCTCTCTGATACCTCTAGATGCATGCAGCTAAAACAGGGGATGAAACCATTCAAGAGCACTTAGATCCCCTCTCACGGCAAAGCTGGGCAAAAGCATCCCATCTGGTTGGCAAGAAGAGGGCAGCAGCATCCAGGTGCTTGAGGAGTGGCAATTTCAATGGGACACTACTGGGGGAACACAGCCAGGGGATTGGCAAGAAGCTGGGAATATCTCACGTGGACTAGCTACAATAGAGTACCTCTTTCTGACTGATGGAGCTATGCTCATTTACACAGGCTTTTAATCTTTGCAGGAGTGTATCAGAAGGGACACTCCTGCAAAGGAGACACAGGGACTGAAGGAGCAGCAAGATTGTCACCAACCTGCAGCAGAAATCCCTGGGGTGCAAATCTGAACTGCTGCGTTAATTCTCACTGTTTGCAGAGCACCAGCATCTGGAGCGGTGGGAGCATCCTTCAATGTTTTGTCTTTGCCCTTGAAATGTTCTTAGTAACGTGATTTAATTTTTATGGCAGATTCTGTAATCTAAGGTGGATGTAAGTCACACATAGCAGAGAAGAAGCAGTGGAGAGGATCAGTTGCATTATGCTTCTCTCATTATTTGATGGCAAGAAGTTAATAATTCACAACTCTGTAATCCTCATCGCTGTCTATTCCCAGAAGTTTTGTGATTCTCTATTAGCTCCTTAACTATCATTAAATTAATATTCCTCCTACTTTGTTTGCAGTACACCCTTCATTAAATTTAGATGCCTGCCATTTGTCTTGTGTGGTCCTACTGATAGATGGGATACTTCTTTGAACAAAGGGCCTGGGTGGCTTTGCGGGGTGAGGAGGGCATGGAGACATCCCTGTCCCCTGCCCACACACCTTCATGCAGTCCCCACTCTCTCAAGCAGCGCTCATGCTTGGATACTAAAGTTCAACAGCGAAGTATGGGAGATGGCACACAGTGAACAGCATGGCCCAAAAAACTTTCCATCCATGCTGCAGCTGCTGGGCCTGCTCGAACTTGCTGCAGCTGAGCTGTCAGCCCAAAATCCCTTTCCTTCCCATGAAAGGACCTTAGGAACACAATTCTCTGGTTTGCTGTAGATACTTACTCTATGACTCTATGATACTTACTCATAGACTCTATGACTGTGACCCAGGCTCTATTCCTGAGTACTGAACTTCTACTAACTATAAAGGGATCACAGGGGGACTCCAAAGTTTCATGCAAAGAAACCTTACCTGAAATGGCTGTGTACTGCCTGAAGTTACAGGAAAAAGCAGCAGCTCTGACAAGCAAGGAGAAGATGAGATCACTGCCTGCATCTGTGCCTCCTTTATTGTTTCCCTTGCATAACAAACACTTCTGGTTAAGACAACTACAGCTCTTTGGATTGTAGCTTTCAGCCTTCCCAAACCTCTTGAAATTATTGAGGGTTTTTTTCCACCTGAAGAAACTCTGCTTGAAAATTACATCCCATTTCCTACCTTCCATTTAACAATTGCTTGCCATTTGCTTAACTTCAGGGGACTGTCAAAGGTACTTTGTTTTCTTTTATGCTGTTCTAACATACATTCCACCTTGTTCAAGAAACAGTAAGTCCTGATTTAAGGTTATACAACACTTAGTAAAATATATCTCCCCTTTGGACAAGATCATTCTTTTTATACTGTAAAACTGGATAATTTCCTAGGAAACAGAATTAAGTAAAAACATAAATTACTGTTCTGCTCCTGTTTTAAAGACCATTTTTCTTACTGCTCCCTAGAATTCCCTGATATAACATTTTTTTCAGTTTTGCATAATATTTAGCATTCTCATGAAGAGGAGCAGCTACTTAATGATATTAAAATATTTATGTCAGCAGTATGTTCATAAACAAAGAAAAGCCATTTAACCTCCTTTTATGTGAGCTGGTCCTACCAATGTACAAATGCACTGCAAGAATAGTGCTGGAGAGGCCAACAGAAAATTCATTTCATCTACACAACAGACACTATAATAAAGAAAAAGAGAAGAAAAAACATGTCTTCAGAATTTTAAATGCTTGGAAATATAATAAATATGGGAGAATTTGGTAAATGCTTTGTCTCATGCAACAAGCTTCTCCCTTTAGCATGCAAAGCCATAACCAGAGCTGTGCCATCTGCCCTCTCTGCAGGCCTCCTGCCACTTTTCTCATACCAGTGTGCTGCTGGCAAGTTGAGCCAGTCCACATATGGAAACACCCTCCAGACAGTAACGGACCCTCCATATCTTTGGGATCTACGTTTGATTGTACATGGACTTTGGCTATGTGGCAGCCTACACAGGAGTTTCAAAGGGCCTTTTCACCAGGGTGACCTTAAAGCTGTAGACACTCCCTTGGAGGTGGAGCAGGTCTGTGCTACCCCTTCCCATTGCACAGTGTGCAGCAGCTGTGAGGACACTACAGACCTATTAGCTCGACAATGAACATGTCCAGATCTTCTCATGTCTTCTAGGTCACCGCTCAGGAAGTCTCAGCTTTGCCTGAGGCTGTGCTCATGCCCTCAGAGGCAAGCAGGAGCATCCAAGGATGCTTTTGTCCATGAGTGGCCTGCAGGCAGATCTCCTTGGGCTATGATAGTGTAAGGTCACATCAACCAGTGGCTCATCTAGTCAGTCTTGGCTGGAGGTGCTATAAGTAAATCCTAGCAATGCAATATATCCATTTTCAAGATGTTGCTAGGGGTTATGAGCTTTTTTGTTTTGCTTTCCCGCCCCCCCAAAAATAATGCTTTCTACATCCTGAAAAGCTCTCAACATCAATACCAATATACAAGGTATGGTTGGTGGTAAATGTGAGTGTTTCTAATGTGAAGGCCACTCATCATTCTCATTACAGATCTAGACTTTCAGTACCTCTGACCCTTGTACTACATTGTTCATGCATGGAGCCCTGAAGCTCAAAACTGCAGAAGCCACCATGCACAGCACTCACCTTCCTGAAGGCCTGAGCAAGGACCAGGAAGACCAAAAAGAGTATTAATTGTAGAAACGTGAGAAAGGGTGTTTGACTGGATTACAGTTGTACATGTCAGAAGAGAGATGTTGTGGCAGGTTTGGTGCATTCCAGGCGACCCTTCAGGTCTGACAGCTTAGGAGGCAGGGTCCTTTCCTGCACAGGGGAAGGCCTGATGAAATATCCCTTCTGCCAGATTTAGAGTGGAGCATTGATTTTGGATCTCTGCTCTCACAGAAAAATATTCTCACTGTAGGACTTGGGTGTGCGCAAGACAAACTCTCCTCCTCCCTCATATTGTGAGGGCACATAGATCCCCACGTAAATGTAATCCCTCATTACTTAATGGCCTTCAGATTTATTGAAAATAAGCCAAATATTTTTCTCATAAGCCTGAGTGAGGAAAGAGACCATATTGTGGATGGACTGCTGCAGAATAACAAACTGCTGGTAGTAAACGCCTCCACTACTGCATATTTGTATAACCTTTAGGGGAGTAGGACTCGATTTTGAATGTTTCTTGTAAATGAACAGGAAAGAAATATCTGCTCAAGTCATATTCTCTCCCCCCAGTGGAAAAAACATTCTTAACAAGGCCCTGAATATGGGCTGATGGGATGAACCCCGTGATAAATATCCACGGATGGGCCTCAGGCCAGGCAGACCCCTCCTTCCCACAAGCTGTGATGCACTGGCTGGTAGAAGTAGCAAGTTACCCTTCAGAGCAACTGTTTCCCACTTTTATGGTGGGTGTCCAAGAGCTCTTCTTGTCAAATGCCAATTTTCTTGACAAATTTAAACATCTCATAATTTCCTGCTTCACCTGTCTGCTTCTTGCAGACTCTTAGAGGTAGAGAAGACCTTGCACCCACCATGGACTCCCTGACCACAGGGGTATTAATAGTGCACAGGCTTATTTCCCTGCACTACACAATACAGCACACACTAAGCTCCAGGACCACATGGGAAAACTCAAGCGTACACATCAATGCCTTCTCAGCTGCAAAGGAAAAAAAAATAATTTCTTCCCAACACAACACATCTTACAAGTCTTTGTTTGGGCTTTCTTCAGCAAGGATCACACCAACATATAGACATTAAAGCTGCCCTGCAGAATGACTGAGAGAAGAAAGAGCAGCAGGGAGGAGAAGTTGTAGGCCCTGTTCATGGCTAGGAATGACAAATCAGCAATTACATCCAGGACTCTTTATTTGGAGAGCTGACCTGTGCAACCTTTGGATCACAGCTTGCACCTTCCCCAATGGTCTCTCTCCTGCCTCTTTCTGCTTGTACTCTGTGTGGGCATCAACACATGCCTGCACTCTGATAGCACAAGAGTTTGTCTTTTTGTCTCTGTATTACAAGAGGAAGAAAACAGACACAACTAGGTCTCAAGGAAAGGTGCTTCATAAATATGCACATTTTGTGAGACTCTATAGCCGCTGTTAGTGTAGTAGTTTTCTAGTGACCCTGAAAATACAGAGCAGAAGTCTCAGAAATAGTTTAATGTCTTTCATTATACTCTTTAGTTAGCTTTAGTGAGTGTCCTGCACATCAGGCATTGGACTACTATTTAAAACTTAGTTTATAAGTTCTGCAGTGAATATATCTTGTGCCACTGTTTGTCCGCATGACTCTGACTAGTGGCTGAAAGTTTACCTTATTACCTGGGGAAGCTCAGCATCTGCCAGCTGTGCAGGGGCTCCTTGGTTTCACTCAAGTAAGGAGCTATTTCACTGAAAAAATACACTGAAGCTGCTTTTTATCCAATCAGAGACTGCAATCACTAATTCAGTCAGCTCACAAGGACTTTTCCATGCTTTTTCCATGCGCTTTGATGAAGCTGGCATTATCATGCTAAATTACAGTTCAGGACTGCTGTGCATGTACAGATTTATCAGAAGAAAGCTATTAGAGGTCTTCAGTATAGTGCCAATTATGCAGACCCTGACACATAATTAACTAAGGCCCCAAAGCATGTATTTTAATCAATCCCTGTTCAGCAAAGCACTTATGTGTGCACACTTAACTTCAACAAATATCTAGCATGCATAGAAGTCCTTCTGTGAATAGGGAAAAACACGGAAGCTGTGAGAACTGTCCTACCAATGCTATTGGGCCAACCACTACCAGTCTAAGATACTATACTACTGGGGTAACGGCTTATATTTTCAAAAGTATCTATATAAATCAGAAGCCAAGATCAGTTTCTAGAGTGACCTAGTCATGGTGCTGTAACTATGGTGATTTAAGGACAAAAGTATATCAGTTCTGGAGGAAATATTTTCTTTACTACATGGTATGTAGTTGGATAAAACTTGCAAACTTTATGCAGCAGAAATCTTTCTTCAGCCCTGTAAAGCTAAGATTCATCTTATTTGACCTGAGCTGGCTACAGGTAAATTATGCTATCTAAACAAGTCACCCAGGATTTCTCTGCAGTCAGTGGAGAACACGTCTAGATTCCAATTCATCCCATCCAAGAAAAGTAGGATGAATCACTCTTTTTTTTTTATTGTTGTTGGAAAAGCCCACACTAGTTTAGAGTAAACACATTGGTTTCATCTGACCAAACACACACGTCCGTCCAAGCTACCTGTCTCTCTATATAACTAATGAAGAAATTCATGTTGCAGATTAACATTGCACAAAGTAGACATCTAAACCAAGATGACTCATGCCCTAAGCATATTTATTTCCCTCCAGCCTGGCCTACATTGACTAGCTTGGCTGCAGAGAGGGCTAGATTCAGTCCCATAAACGTAGGAGCCTGGCACTGTTTTGGGCACTGTGGGTGATGTAGAGCCACCAGCTGCCATCCCAGAAGGGTGCAGGCCTGGAGTCACTCCCTTAAGCACCACTGCATATCACGGAAGCTTAGGGAGTGAGATCCCATGAACCCTGCACAACCAACATCCAACATTACCTAGGGTGAATCCCTCCCTGTCTTCTACATTGTTAATGGCTCGGTGGGGTGCAGAAGACCTCTTCTGAATTGCCAGATAAAGCAAGAAACAAAACCAGGTGGTAAAGGCCAGGCATTTACAAACCTAGTGGGTTTTCTCAACAGACCTAGGCAGCTAAGTTCCACTGCTCCTACTTTCAGCTGGGACCAGGCATGGATCATTTCAGAGCAAAGTAGTATATCCTTCCAAAAAGCAAAGAACCTATGAAAAACATGTATTGAGTTAGAAGCTGCTATGCAGCCTGAACTACAGCAGTGTGAGCCTCTCTGTAATCCATTACAGCTGTACAAAATGTAATAAAACTACTACAAGGTGCTCTAATTCCATTTACTAATAATCATAAAAGTATTTGGGATGTGTCTGATGAACCGTTTAGAAGATGCATTTTCCAAAGATGATTTGCAGTCCAAAGAAAAGCCTTTAATACCATATAAACTAGATTTTATGTACAACAATATTTAAAACCATTGCAAGGAAGGTGTTTTTGTTGTTTTATAGTCGCTGTTCAGTCTTCATTGAATAATTTGTTTGAAGAAAATTCTTGGCTTCTGAGTTCTTGCCAATGAATCACAGAGCAGGAGTAATATCATCATTTGTCATTTTTTTATCTGCAGATGCCATTGTGTTCAGTGTAGCTCTAGCTAGTTAATCTGTACAGCTTCTGATGAATTGCATTTAGTAAAATACACAAAATTATTTTGCGCTTAACTAAGATCCTGAGCAGCTCCACTGACAAATCAACTCCTACATGCTGCAAACACACAAATGCTTTGCTTTTTCAGAAACAGAGGCTGAGTGTGCCAGAGAAATACATAGATAAATAAATCAACCATTAATTGATCTGCTGTAGCATTGAGATCAGCTATCTTGCTCAGTTGAAAGTGACGGCTGCATTTTTATTTTTGTCTTACCATAAGCTTTTGCCATCACTGTGCACTTTCATGGCATCTTGGAGCATACAGCTGGTCTCAGTCCAAAGCTAGAAGTGTGGGGTGGAGGGGGGTTCTTACACATTTGCTTTATACCATCTTTGTTCTGACATTTCTACATAAAGAGTCTCCTTAAAGGTACAGTTTGCTCTGCTCCCATTTCCTCCCAGAGAGCAAGAGTTTCCTGCTAGCTCCTATGAACATTAGACATTCTGTTACACTGAATTCTTCCATTACACCAAAATACTGAAGATGTGTCCACTCCTTTCACCTGGCACAGCCTTGCAGAGCAAAGCAGACACCAAACACACTCCCTTGCACCCATGCCAGGCTGACCCCAGGCTTGCCTTCATCTCCCCTCCCCCAGCCCACAAAGGCATCCAAGTGAGAAGCAAATTTTCTTCTCCCATATACAGAATTTTGCACCCACTTTCCATGTGCAAATCTGGGCTATGAATACTCTCCCCTTGCAATGCCATATGATTTAAATATTGAGTCACAAAGTTAAGTTTTCATTTGTCCACCAGCATAAACAACATTTGAAAAACAAGCCAAAAGACACAGTGAAATAGAAAATCTGTCTCTCTCCAGGATTTCTGGGCATCCAGAAATTTTTCAGCAAACCACCATCTCTCCATCAAAAGTCTCACAGAAGTAGCAGTGTTGGCTAACACTGCCAGTGATGTGTGGGGTATGTTAAAAGGAGTACAGACTCACACAAGATGCCTCTGCCACCTCCATTCAACTTTCCCCACCTACAGCTTGTGCATGCAAAAAAGGGTAAGAAAAGAAAGCTAGAAATCTGAGCAGCGCTGGGCTGCCATTATTTTTCTAAAAGCATGTACCAAGACCTACGTTATCATCAGCTTTTGTTCCTTTTTTTCCTTGGTGGCACAAAGCAAATGCCTTATCTCCAAACATCTTCCTCGTCCCTGCAAAGGGAGTCTCTGGGGTCAGGTCTAACAGCAGCCAGAGAAGGAGGAAACCTTTGAAATGAACCACCTCTTAATCCAGTGAATTTAGTGAGTTTAGACACTTCTTAGTTTCCAGCAGACATGTTAGTGCCCAACATGTAAATACGCCTTCCCAATTTAGCTTATTAAGGAGCAGCTTCCCATCTGAAGCTTCATATCATGAATTCAGTACAGATCATGGGGGACCATAAGTCCACCTCAGACCAACAGTGCTGGGACAAAACACAGAAATTTTGACAACCCTCCCATCCCACCCTCCTCACCAAAGAAATGTTTGGAAAGGGTGGGGTCGGGGGGAAGAGCACAATATTTTTGTATTTAGAGAAAATTCTTAATTTACTTACTTATTTCTTGAATGTAAATTTATATGGCATCAAAGAAGTCACCACTTTTCTTTGCAGCTTAGACATATAAAATGACTGTGGAAAAATCCTTTCCTGCCATGCTGTCCAACAGAGATGTTACCGACCGCAGCTTAAGGATTTGCCTCTGCAGTAAAGTTTGATCACTACAATGCACCATGTAATTCTCAGTTACTTACAGTTATACTCATATATCCCATAGACACTCCTACTCTAGCGTAACATGGCCTTTTCCCCAGCTTATCCTGTCCTTTTAACCAGTTTAAGCTGTGCTAAAA
>VYZV01000186.1:23657-58477 GCA_013401275.1 Pandion haliaetus
TTGAAAAAAAAAAAAAAAAAATACTTTCACTACAACAGAGGAGGACCTACAAGGGAGTTATGTCCTCATGGTTACATTTTCATGATATGCAACAGTCCTAGCCACACTCCTGGAGATCAGCTCTGCTGTGTATTGAATAACGACCATCCCAAGGAGAGTTTGGGTACATAACTACATCAAGGGCAACTAGACAGGCCAGCAGTTCAGTAGACTCAGTGCCCACTTTCCTCCATCTCAGACACCAAATAAGCGTTTGCACCATTCAAATCTCTGTCCATCACTTTTCCTTCCCCTATATAGGCTACCTGCTCTGCACTACCCATGTATTTCCACCTCCCAACTGAAAGAATAAACTTTTACAAAACCTCACCAGTTCACCGCAGGGAGTGGAATTGCAGAGCAAACGGCCCTGCTGATTTCTCTGGCCACTGCTTCAAACACTTTTACCTTTGGAGCAAGACTTTAAATACACCAAGTACAGCCATGCAGGAAAGTCACCCATATTTCACTGCAATCAGAGCTGCTGATTCATGCCAGTCAAGTGGGACTTGGTCCTCTAACCTGAGCAAGGCAAACCCAGGGAATCCAAGGCAAATTCAGGGAATCCCAACTGCTCTCACTCCACAAAAACTCAAACAGAAATTATTCATGGGCACTGCTGGCACAAGAGACCAACAGTGACTACCAACCAAGACTTCAGTGAAAGTTTTGGCTGGCTGGGCTCCATGCACCATAAACTATAAAAACAGGAAAAGGCAGCAGGGGAAACATTTCCATCTTTCCCACTTTGGCATTACCTCTTCTGCTATCAGTACAGCTCCTATGGTTTTCACTTTCTAGGCAGCAAAAACATGAAAAGAGCCGTAAATCGCAAATTTCTGTCTCACACCTAACACAAAACCTTTGGAGTCATCCATCTCACCTGCTTTTCAGCCTGCTGCATCTGTACATCCAACTGCTGCATTCATGCCCTCAGTAGTTATTCTGCCCTAGCACAACGGAGATCACGCTACACAGCTTAAACTAAAAGAAATTTAAAAACTCTTATTCCAAAACCATAGTTATCAACATATAACTAGAGCATGCATCTAAAACCTCCCAGCATAGACCACACTTTGCATTACAGTTTGGTGTGAGCAGCAACGTACTTAAACCGAGAGATCAAAATTAGGGTTAGGAGGTAGCTGCCACTTGTTCCAAATCAATAGGGAAGACTGAACAGCTGCAGGTGCTTTTGACTCCTACAGGTGTAAAGCATATGCTAGAAAATTGGGTGAGTTGATACAGTCTGAGGTGAAGTTTTGAAAGTTTGTATTTTACCTAATTGGTTGTGGTAACTACAAATGTACCAGTTTAGTTTGACTAAAGTATATTTCTTCAGGAATAAGCAGTTATTTTTCTTCACTGGGCAAATGCTCCCAGCGTAAAACTTCTAGCAGCCAAGAGGGACAAAACTTTGACTTCAAATCTTCAGGGTTTTTGTGAAAACAGAGGAAAGAAAACCTAGAAAATCCCATGGGAAATTGCCCAGAGGAGAGACTCTTCAGGTATTTTTCTTTGCATCCATTCTTTATTCATCAGTCTTGAAAAACTCAAATACCTGTTACGGGTTTGTGTGGCACGGTTTTCTTTGGTAGTGGGGGAGGGGGCCACAGAGGTGGCTCCTGTGAGAAGCTGCTAAAAGCTTCCCCGGCTCCAAAAAGTCAGACCTACCTCTGGCCCAGGCCAACCCCATCAGTGAGAGTGAGAGCGCCTCTGGGAGAACAGATTTAAGAAGGGGAACCGGCAGTGTGTGGGGATTGGAACATGAGAGGAACACCTCTGCGGATACCGAGGTCAGTGAAGAAGGAGGGGGAGGAGGGGTACCTGAGGAGGCTGATGGCCCTGCAGCCCGTGGTGAGACGGCAGGTCGTCCCCATGCAGCCCATGGAGGGCCATGGTGGAGTGGAGGCTCCCGAAGATGGCCATGACTCCATGGGAAAGCCCGCGCTGGGAGCAGTGTGTGACTGGAGAGCAGCCTGCGGAAAGGACCCGCGCCAGGGAAGATTAGGAAGAACTGAAGCCCGCGGAAAGGACCCATGTTGGAGAAGTTAGTGAAGGACTGTCTCCCGTGGGAGGGACCCCACGGTGGAGCAGGGGACGAGTGAGGAATCTTCCCCCTGAGGAAAGGAGCGGCAGAGACAANTGAGCCTGTCTTTTGCCCGTGACCATAAGTGGGGAGTGATCCCTCCCAGTCCTTGTCTCGACCCACGAGGCTGCCTTTGTATTTTCTCCTCATCCCAACGTGGCCAGGGGAGGGGGTGGGGAGTGAGCGAGCAGCTGGGTGCTGCTTTGTTACCAGCGGGGTTGAAACCAAAACCACGACAATACCCTTTCAAAAGTGTCCTGGTTTCAGCTGGGATAGAGTTAACTGTCTTCCTAGTAGCTGGTACAGTGCTGTGTTTTTGAGCTAGGTCTGAGAAGAATGTTGATAACACACTGATGTTTTCAGTTGTTGCTAAGTATTGTTTGTACTAAGTCAAGGATTTTTCAGCTTCTGATGTCCAGCCAGCAAGAAAGATGGAAGGGCACAAGGAGTTGGGAGGGAACACAGTCAGGGCAGCTGACCCAAACTGGCCAATGGAGTATTCCATACCATGTGACATTTTAGGAACTGCGGGCAGATCGCCACTCAGGGACTAACGGGTGCATCGGTTGGCGGGTGGTGAGCAATTGCATTGTGCATCGCTTGTATATTCCAATCCTTTTATTATTACTGTTGTCATTTCATTAGTGTTATCATTATCATTATTAGTTTCTTCTTTTCTGTTCTATTAAACCGTTCTTATCTCAACCCACGAGTTTTACTTCTTTACCTGATTTTCTCCCCCATCCCACTGGGTGTGGGGGGGAAGTGAGTGAGCAGCTGCATGGTGCTTAGTTGCTGGCTGGGGTTAAACCACAACAAAAGCATAGGCTACATTTTGAGCTTTACGCCTTCTGTGAGGAGCTAACAGTGAGTGCTGAATGGCAATGGATGGTGTGGCGCAGCAGACAGCGCACCACCCCCAGACAGACTGTTCACAGCCTGGATTTACAATTTGGACTGCCAGCACCTACGTGCAGAATAACCTTTCCAGGGTAGTTTGATCCAGTCAGGGAAGATAGAAATAACATGACTGACATCAATACTCAAGATGCTGTTATTCCATGCACAGACCAGTGGAAAACCCACTGATCATGTCCTCATGCATTAAGTGTTGAAATTTTCTGCTGGAGACAACAATTTCCAAAAGAGATGGAACAAGGCAAAATGAACCTCTGATCTTATCAGAACGGAGCCAATAACTCTTGGCTGGTTTTTAACCCAGTCAAAATACCTGCTGTTTTGCCTAAGGAATATAGGATGATAAAGGTAGGAAAGTTTTAAAGATGTTTAGTTTATCCCCCTTTCTCAAGACAAAACTGGTTAATGGAACTTAAACACACACGTCCTCCCCATCACAAGCAATGTGAACAAGACAGCATCTCCAACAGAAGCGTGTGATTCTTGAGGCATGAAAAAGATATCAGATGCTTCCCTGGAGGAATATCACAAATCAGGCTGAGCTCGGCAGCCAAACTCTCATAAAGGAAAATCTCACACCTGTGTCCATTCCATCGATTTTGGTCAAATCCCAGGCAGATGTAAACCCACATGGAACAGACTGCAGGACCAAAATGCTGTTTACATGGAAAACCTGTCACTATGAAACAATTTTATCTGCAGCTGTCAGCTAAATCTCATTTGAGAGAATATGTCCTGCCAACAAATGTGGGCTATGTGTTTGTGAAAGGCAGGACTAGTACGCTTTCAACACTGCTCCACACTTTTTAATGTGAGTGCTAATGTTTCTAGCGTATTACCTTCCAAATGTTGCAGCGTGACATGCTTTATAGGAACTAATGAATCACACAGTAAAAACTAATTGCAACTTACATACTGTTGTGAACTGAGTTTTGCAACATAAAAGCAATCAGCCAGCAATTAAAATGCTAATATGGGGCTGAACCTCATATAACAGTTTGCCAAAATCTAGTGTAATACAGTGCTTTCTGGAGAATTTTGAGCAGATGGAATTTAGTTAGTAGGTAGTCATTTCATCAAGCTTATAAACCTCACCATGCTGGAGGAAGGTCCCCACCATGATGCATTACATATTTCCAGTATTAGAAATAGTGGTAAAAGATCAGTATATATTTTCTTCTTTTGGCCGACTTTTTCTATTCACATGTCAATGATTAATAAGCTCTTAGCAAGTCAGAAAGGAGTGGTGCATAGCAGACGTCTTGAATTTCTGCTTGTTGTAATACAGAGGGACTCCCAATGTGGTGGTGGTCATCATCAAACCTACTTTTGTTTTTAATTATAAAAGCTCATTTTCACAGATTCACTAGTGCAAGATTGTGAATTGAATGAAAAAATTACATTTTAATTGGGTTCTCGTCCCCCACATCCACTTTTTTCTTCATTACATTCCTAACACTAAGACAATTGAAATACATTCATTAATTCAAGTGGGGAATTATTAATTTTCAACATCATCAGCCTTGGAGAAATTACCAGCGGTCATGGAACAAAGCTCCCAGGAAGATGAGGAGCTACAGACTGTGCCCTGTATCCAGTTCTAGCACCAGTCATAAAAGTCTTCATTTTCCCTGACGACAAGAAATGTCTCAGCAAGGTATGATCCTGGGAAGTTAGTGAATTATTCTTTAGCCAGCCTCATTCATTGCAGGTTAGCCTTTAAGTTTGTTTAGTCATTATTGGCAGCAACACTGGAAAAGCATGAACAAAGTCTAAACTGAGTTAGTAACCCCTTTGTACTAAGCCATCTGCAAACAGGAGCCAGGGAAGAAGACCAGAGTAGGCACTGGGAACTCGGTTGCGTGTACACGGTGATGCCATCCAAAGTCCTATCAGCTGAACATAGGACATGGAAAGTCAATGAGGGACACAAGAATGTTCTGGGTCTTGCCTGCTTGGATGAAGCTCTCTTTCAGCCACAGGAAATTTTGGGTAATGGGGTCTTGGCTCTCATGTCCTTGCACCCCCTGCCAAGCACAAAAGCAAGGCTGAACCACTGCCTGGTCCCAAGATATAGTCAGGCCCAGATAATTAATACAGATACCAAAAATGGACTGAACTGTTTTCTTTTCACTTGTCAGTAGCTTTCATAGATTCCTTAAGGTCTTCCATTCAAAAATAAAGCTATTTTTCTCACTTTGCTGACAGTCTCTTTTCCTGTGCAATGCTCTCCAGGAGAGACTCTGCATGGAGGACCATGTTCCTTGCTCAATAATCACTTCCCTTCCTTACCATTTTATCCTTAGCATCTCCAAATGCCCACTTTCTTCGTCACATCCTCACTGCAGCCTTAGCTCCAGAGCAATATGCAGATAATGCTCCCAGCTAAAGCCCAGCAGTAAAACCCCACACTCAGTACACCCTTCACCATCTGCACTCCCCTCCCATTCATCCACCCTAAAAGGAAACGGCACAAAGTGCAGCAGTGGTCTGAAGGCATGACAAATGCCTAAAACACAGAAGATGTCCCAAAAGGTAATACCCATCCACCTGCTCCGATGGACAGCAGAGCTCCTAAATGAGGGGAGATGGGCTGGGATTTGCTGCCATGTTCCACTGCTGTATCTCTACCAACAGAAGGTGTCATTTTGAGCCTACTTTTAATTTATGAAGTAGTAAACCTATTGCTTAGGGTGGCAAAAGGTGAATAGCCATTAAAGGAGTGACCTGGACTCTGAAAGAGGTCTGTCAATAGAGGAATTGGAAACCTAAAGCATGGCTTCCCAAATTACTGCTCTGAGATTGCTTTGGAAGAAAATTGCCAGAATGCCGGGGGTGCAAAAGCACATTACACATAAAAGTGTCTTTCATGACAACAAGGCAGAGCCTCCATTAGCCAGGCTAGGAAAGAGCAGATTTCACAAAAAACTTAGTATTCATGGAAGTCATAAAGATTTGCCTCTACCTGTTCCCCTAGGGAATCCCAAAATTGGCAGGAGTGCTTATGATTCATTGTCAAAACAGAAGAGCCCTGGTGTTCACCCTCACAGGCAATGCATCAGTACAGATACAACCTGTCTTTCTCAATGAGGGCTTTATGTTAAAAAATGAAATCTGCTCTTCTCTAAGGTCCTCAGTATAGAGGAGAGGAGCAATACCTTTATTTCACCAGAGTAAGCAGGACTGTGACTAGAAGAAGGATATGCCTCAAATCACACAACATCTTGGGTAAACCACCTAGTGCCATCATCATTGCATCATTCTGCTTCTCTTGCAGCACGCCCATGAGGAAGAAGGCAGTAAAACTGCTAATCCCTTCTTCCAGACACCAATCTCCCAACCCACACACTTAACACTCACCAATTTATATGTCAACTGGGGCCTATAGCACCACCACCGTTTTTAAGCAGTTTATTCATCTTGCAGTAGGTACAGACACTCCAGTCTGACCCAATTCTTCACTGTTTTATTGGTAACTGCAGCCTCAACACCCATGCATTGTATAAAGGGGGAAATGGCTCTAAATAGCTCTAAGCAGTGGAAGGCGGCTGATTTTACAAACATGTTAATGAGATAATGGTAGTTTATATCTGCTGAAAATCTGACCCTCATAATGTGTTTCTATACACATTTATGACAAGCTGTAAGCACACACATTATCTACTTTTTTACCAGGCAGAAAGAGCCACAGTGCACATTTGAAGCACAAATACACTGAATTTAAAGGTAAGTAAATTAAAGCAAAGCCGAGGCATAAGTTGGACATGATAAAAAATGCTGCTGTAATACCTTACAATATTGAGCCATGTCGTTCCCCTCTGATGCCTTGGGATAAATATTGCAATAGGGTTGAAGATCTCATTTCATTGTGCCCTGGGAAGGGATTGGGTTCAGACTGCCTGCTGTTGGAGCCTTAGAAAGAGAGTTGTTCAATGACTTCGTAATACTTTGCTTTCAAGCAAAGCTTTGGGGTAAATGGGAATCTGAGCATACCTGAAGCTCTGCTGGCGTATTATTGTACCTGTGTGTACCACAAAGCATCTCAATGAGCAGCGAAAGCAGAAAGCTTTCCTCTGATTTAAAAAATCAGTATCCTACACAGAAATAGTATATTCAAGGAAGGTGCAAAAGCAACCAGATAATCAATACAGCTCTGTATTTTCCAAATTTACACTTTCTTTTGTTTTATTCTCATTAATATCTCTAATAGCACAGCATAGTGAATGGAAGGAGGAAAAAAGAATTTTTGTGGATAGCAAGGGATTGCAATAGGAGCTTAATGTTCAGGAAGAATATGACGGAGACAAAAGAGTATAGTCATGTCAAAAAGAAAATGTACTAAAAAGCACTTTCTCTTCTAACATAAGGTTAGAGGAGGAACCTGGCATACCATGTTTCACTCCTTTGCAAGTGAGAGATCAAGAAGTAACTCTGCTCATTGCCTCTGGAGCAAGCCCCAAGTAAGAAAATAACTCAGGGAAAATCTCACAGCCTGTTCCCTCACAGGCAAATATTCATCTGAGATTGCACTAGCAACTGGGAATTTGCATGTGATTTCAGGAGCCACTCTCCCACCCAGGGCAGTAACTCTCACTGTGGGAGAGAGAAGCTCAAAGTCATTAGTGGAGACTTTCCCTGAGGTGGAGCTCAGCTGCACGACATTGGGCCTTGGTTCCCTGTGCACAGTAAAAGACCCAAGCAGGTGGGTTTTATGGGCAACACAATGCCTGTGGTATGCAGACATCCTCGTGGCCACTTCTCACCATCAGCACTGAGAGAAAGCAGCGCTGCTCTTCAGCCAAACCAGAGGAGTGGAGCTCCTGCGATCAATGATGAAGCCCAAAGTCTAACTGAGAAACAAGCTGAAATGGGAATCAGACCATTGTGAGAATCAGAAACCTGATTAATGAGTTTGGGACTCATGCAACATGGAAAGGGTAATTACCCAGACCCTCCTCCCCTCTGAGATGGATTACAAAAACAGAAAGAAATTACACAAATGGGTATTTTTTCATAGGCTTGGGCTCCTGCAGCAGGTCCTCATGGCCGAATCTTCTCCTCTCATAACATCCCCTACATGGGGCACTACGGCAGCAGTGGCCAGTCACAGAATTTCTTTTTTCAAGAAGCACTAATGAGGTGAGTGGAATTAACAGCTACAGAGGCACCATGAACCATCGTATATTGGCATCAGTGGATAAAGTTTGCTTCAGGTGGCCCACAGAGGTACAAGCACTGACAAGAAACCTGCTGAAAGAGGAGGACAGAGCTATGGGTGTAACCCAGAGCCCAATTCAGCCATACAAAGGGGCTTTAGAGCAAGAGGCAAGAAAAGATGGAGAGGAGGAAAATGGTCAAACCCAGGCACTTCAAAGGATCAACTCAGTGAGAAGTAAACCTTCAGGGGCATTTCTGTGTTGTGGCTAACAGTCTTTCAAGTGGTGAACCATGCCCACTTCCAAATAACGCCCAGAAATCACTCAGAAATCACCATCATGGGAGCCAGGGCATATGAAAATAATGGTAAAAATTAGAGAGGGCCAAAAGGATAGGATGTTAGCTACAAGCAAATCATCAGCCTTTCCAGAGAAGATAACAAAATCAGGATAAAGAAACAGAGCAGAATGAAGAGAGAGAGGAGGAAGAGCAAAAGTGTGAGAGAAGGTGTGAGAGAATGCTGTGCCAGTGTGCAGCTCCCTTCCATGCTATAGATGGGCTTGTAAGAAGCAAAAGAGCAGGAAGAGAACAAAAACAAGACAAGGAGTGAAGGGTGTGGGAAATTTAGACTATTTGAAGGAGACACATCTAGGGATTGTGACCTGACAGCAGTGGGATGGGACAGTGGGAGAAGAGATAATAGGAAGAGGAATGAAAGGAGCAGGAGGGGAGGTACCCAGGCACCAGAGGGATAGCCTTCACCAGAAAAGTGTTACAAAATTTTATTAAATAGCCTTGTATGGGCATCTGAGGGTTTATCACAGCTGGGCAGTGGGTGTGGAAGGTTTTCTTACCCTTACTGTAAAATGCTGGTGTACGGATCAAGTTTCCTCAAGCCAGGTCAAGGTGCGCTGGTTGAAGCCACTGTCTTAGTGCCACTGGTCCATCCGTGCTCTGGTGGACCCCACAATACCTGGGAGAGGTGAAGGCAGGGAAACACAAAGCAAGCATGTCTTTCATGCTTGGAAGTAGTCAAGAAAATGAAGTGAGAAGAGAACAACTGAGATCCCCGTGGATGGTACTGACTTGGTGCAAAAGTAATGGGCAAAGTCAGAGAGGTTAGATTTGATGAGGACAGAGACGTTAGGTCAGTGAGATGAAGGCTATAATTGAACACAGTGAGGTGGTAGCAGAGGTAATTAGGGCTCAGTAAGCTGCAAAGGGCACAAATTAAATGAGGATAAAACAGAAGTTAAAGCACAAAGACAGTCAGCATGCTGGGTTTCTTTGCCAACGGCAATCTGGCTGATGAAGATCAATTAATTGAATTCAAAGAGCTGGGATGAGCCAGGACTCCTGGGAAAACAGAGTTTGGGTTGTAAAGAGGAAGAATAGAGCTGGTGAGAGAACACTGGGTGGTACTAAACAAAAGTAATTTGGGCTCAAAAGAAGATAAGAAAGAGCTACCATGAAAGGAGAAATTAGGAGACAGTGCTGGCAGTGCAGGGAGGAAAATGCTGAGAGAATTAAAGTTTGAGACAAGGATCAGAGAGCAGGGAAACTGAAGAGAGGAAAGAAGAGAAGAGCGCTACCAGAAGTGGGAAGAATGAGGAACATAAATTAATTTGTGGTGTTGTCGTGTTGGCAGACTGGAGAGGTGGGTAGTTGGAGACCTTGCCAAACCCAGCACCTCTCCTCTAGTCAGTGGCCAACACACCCTCTAAATGAGCAATCGGTGGAGAAGCACTCCATTCAACACTGTATTTCACCCGTTTTCCTCCTCCCTTTGTGCTGAAGCCATGAGGTGTGTTAAAACTACCAGATGAAAGATACAGAGTCACTCTTCCTGTTAAACTGCAGAAAATATCAACTGAAAAGCACTGCTGGTAATTTTCAGGATTTCCCTCTTCTCTACTCAATCCTACTGGTGGAGGTCTGGCTTTGTGGTCAGAAATTTGGCTGCACCGAGCTGTTTCCCAGCCCTTCCCAGGCATGTGGTGTTCTCAGAAAACAAGATGCAGAACTTCTCCACCATCTGGTGCCAGGGAGGCTCCTGGGTTGGTGCTGGGGAGATTAAGGATGAAGTCCCTGCTGGACAGTATGGCTTGACCCCCCAGTGCAAGCCTGGCTGGGCTCTAGTGCTGCATGAAGGCATCAGGCTTTGAGGGGGCTCTACCTCCATCTTCCCCATCAAAAACACCCAGAGGTCTTTGAAGCCCAAGTTCTGCACTTTGTCAGAGTACACACTAGAAGGAGGTAACTTTCAGGTGGATGAAACTTGGGTCTCACAGGCATGATGGACCAGGACCAGAAAGTAAAGGGGTTATAAACAGATCTGTCCCGGTTCTCACATGTTGGGTCCATTCCTCCCAACTGGATCTCAGCCCAGCAACCTTCAGCAACTTCTGGGGCTCAACAGACTGTGCATCCCTCAGGGTCTGTAGGAAATTACTCTTTCCTTCCTTCTCCTTGAAGGCTTGAATGTGGGTCTGCTCCCTGACTCCCTTCAGATTTTCCTGATCACCTCTTTTTCTACAGCCCTGTTGCATATCTCCCAGTCCCTGCACACTGTGTCCTCACAACAAGGGGAGGTTCCCCAGTTAAGTGAGCTCTGCTGCTGGCTGGGAAGGAGCAGCTGCTCCCTCCCAGGGTCCTCCCTGACCCAAGGTGTACCAGCCTGGCCAAGGTGGTGAGGCTGTCCTTTTCCCTGCTGCTGCACAGCTCTCCACACTTTACCTTTGATACCTAACAACAGATAAATGCAGGATTAATCACCAAAATTTTTGAGCTCCTGTTAATTAGATTTGCAGCCTGGAAGGACAACACAGTGGTGAGACTTTTCATAATCCTGATTCAAATAAAGATAAAAACAGCCCTTGAGAAAGGTATTTTAGCATGCATATTTACAAGCTTCCCTGCACTGTCAATCCAAGAGGTGCAGCAAGTGGAATTGATCCTAATTCTGCCAAAGACTGATGATGGATATAGGCCAAATGCAGAAATTAATTTACCAACAAAGGAAAAGCTGACAAAGGTGATGGAGATCCTTCCTTTCATTTTAATTTCTTAAGAGAACACATAGTAGTTTTGTTTTAAAAACATCTATGTAAGATTACAAGATGCTTTCCCACTGTGGGACTGTAGGTAATGCTGATAAAAAAATAATTTGCCACTTGAACAGTTTTTATCCCAGCCAGTCCACAATAAGGATGGAGATAGGGACAAATGGACCCCTGTATGTGTTATTTTGAGAAAGAGAACATTGAGTATTACACATTTGCCTTGTCTGCAGACTAGTTACTGCTGTACCTGACCACCTTCATAAAGCACTCTTAGATATATATGCTGATTGAGAGCTTTATTATCTGTATCAGTACCTGATGTTCGTATTATTACTATTATTTAAATTTTGAGCCAAATGGGCTGATCTATAGAGTAAAAACAGCATGGCCATGAACGGTTCATTTATTATACAGATCCTGGTGACAAGAAAATAGTCAAGAGAGATGAAGCTCCCACTAGGCTGGGAGCTGTACACATGTAGAGCATGCAAACCTTGCCCAAAGAAGTCCCAAAACCAGAAATTATTTTCTATTTTTTTCCTTTCTATTTTGCAACCTGGGAACTCTGGCACAGAAAGGATTAAGTATTAAACTATTTGTTTAATGGCTGCAAAGCCTCCTCAGTGAAGATCAGGTAAGATAGAAATCCAAAGGAGAATATGGCTGTGACCTGAGAAACATGCCAAACTGAAACAGATATTGCTGCTGTTCATTTGGCTGATAGTGCATGCTCACTGTTATAATTTCTGGCTCAGCAATTACAGAGTGATAACCAAAATTGGCACGGCTGGCACTTGCTGCCCCTCCCGGAGAGTGAGAATCAGAGCCTTTCCATGGACTCCCAGCACATGCTCATCCCCTATAGTCCAAGCTTGACTCAATGTTGGAGAAGACTTTTGCAATGCTGGCTGCTTTTTGTCCACTATACAGTGGAAAATCTATGGATTGCATCTGGTTTTTTTCTCCTCAAAAACTGCCTTGGGTTTCCAGTACTACTTTGATTAGACTGGTCCAAGTTATGCAATCAGTCCAATTTATATTCCCAAAACAAAACACAGAAGTGCTCTGACTGGAGTCCATATTTTCTGTCTGATTGCTTTTCATTTCACACTTCTTTGTTTTAATTACATTTTAAGATTAAATACGGGGATTGTAGTTAGTTGCACTCAATGACTACTGTACAGATTTAAGGGGTCATAGGAAAAGGAAAGCAAAAAGACGACTAATACCTCATTGTTTACTGTGGCTCCTATAACGTGCAGTCAAGTGCTGAGTGAGTTTTAATAGAAATCTGGCTTGACTGTGATTAAAGGAAGAATTGGCTGAATGAATTCTTCAGCTCAAAAGTATGGGGTTTTAATTTTTTTACATTTATTGAGCCTAAAAAAGCTGATTCTGCAAAGCTTTCTTGACCTCACTGATTGCAACCAATTACAAGATGGATGGCCTGGATTTAAAAGTAACGGTATGCTGCAGCAGCTGTCCAAGTATGTCTTAGACAGCTCAACAAGGAGATGATGGGGAGGAAGGGGACACATTATGGATTTTATGATTCCTTTCACTAAGGCAGTAAAAATCCTGCCTGGCTACACAATAAGCTCTTTTTTAAAATTAATAAATAACAAAAACAAAGCTAGCATTTACTGGCTTTAATATTATTTAATTAATATATTTATTAATTATTTAAAAGCTGTTCCGTTTCTGTATTCTCATTCTCAACAGCACTGAGAAAGGCTTGCACACAATCAGTATGGTACCAACAGTCCCCCAGCTCCCCTTTTGTTTCCCCTCTGGTGTGGCTTCAAGAGAGATGCTACCCAGAATGGCCAGTAACATTGCAAATGGTGCTTTCATAGCTGAACTGGTGAGGAGCAGAGTGGCTCACACTATGTAGAATAGCTGAGGGAATTTGTAATATTATACTGTCTTGCACAGCTCTTACATTAGAGCTCATTCATACATAATCTTTGCTACATTACTATGAAAAACCTGCACCTAGTAGAACAGATTTCAAAGCTCCAGAGGATGATAGGGTGATGCTCACAAGGAAGTAACAATTTCCCAACGTTCAGATCTTGTCTTGAGGCCCAATGGATGTCATGCTAGTGGTTACACAGTGAACTTTATGATTGCAGCTTTTTAAAAGTCTGTCCCAGAAATGCATCATGTTGTAATCTTTAACTGCACCATTACACATTTTTTTTCATGTATGTCTCATTAAGTGATGCACAAAGAGGGAGAGATATGGCTGCAATTTCCTAAGTTCTTTACATCTGGATTTGCAATCTTAAAAATTTCTGACATATCTTTCATGTTAGGAAATAGATATAATAAATTGCAGTGTCTTCTTGCTCCGAATTCTCTTTAGGCATAGAGATATTGAATAATGGGAGTTAAATAAACTAATCAAAACACTTACAACACCAATGAGAATCTAAATCAAGAAGAGGAATAATACCAACAGCTCTTCCTGTCCAAACCTTTGCTGACTGAGAAATCATTTCTCTGACAGTAAACACGTTAGCATTTTTTTAAGAGCATGAACCTGCTTAAAACTAACTGGGCATTAACCTGCTCATAACTAACCGAGCATTAGCATCACTGACCATGAAGGCCAGCAGTCTGTAAGCATCAGGCACCTTGAGGATGCTGAGAGTTCTCCAAATGAATTGAAATATCAACATCTTATGTGATGAGGCCCTCACTGCAAAACCTAATGAGAATGTTTAGCTAGATGTACTTCATTGGCTTGATGGATTATATCTCCTTTGACTGTCAAAGGAGTAAAGGCTACTTATCTACACCATAAACCTGTCCACTTAGCTACATGAATCCAACCACAGACACGAAGCAACTTCTGGATTTCTGTGTAGGTGTCTAATTTGTCTAATTCTTCTCCCCTTTTCAACTCTAATGAACAATTAGTTGATGGTATAAAACAGCAACTCTGCAGCTGAGGAGAGAAATGAAATGTCAGGACAAAATACACAATTATATCACGCTAGAAGAAGAAAATCAAAACCACCTTCTGAGTTTTATGAATAATATGGAGCACTAAACAGGAAACAGAATTAAAAGGGGTTTTTTTACTCCTTCCCATTCAAGTTCTCATACCACCCTTATTCCTCAAAATCCGAGTGTGAACCCTCAGATATATTTAGGCAACTTTCATGAATGGAAATTTGGGCTGAAGAGCCTTCCAGGCAAAAATTATGTGATGCGGCCACTCTCCGGAGCCCTGTCAGGGTTCCCAGATGACAGAGTTGTGATACTTTGTTCTGCAGTGCTTGGAGAGGAGGGCATTCTTTACTTTTGACTCTCAGTACAAAGAAAGTTTAGTAATATAGAGTGATTGCAATTCTTTATTCTCATGCCCACAAGAGTGATGTACAGAATTCAATAGGTAGTTGGAACCTCCCCCCCACAATTTTTATTCTGTACTAGCCCGGTAAAATCTTACAGAAATATTCTTTTTAATCCATTCTATAGTTTTTAGAGACACTCCTACAGAACACTACTGACTCCCAGTTCAGAGGAAGTGACTGGAATAAAGAATGCCACTGTGGAAAGTAGCACTCCCCACATCTCAGCCTTAAAAACAGACACAGAGTAAATGAGATATCCGACATTTTCTCATCCCTTATTAGCTATCATAGAGCCAAGGCAACCTGTCTATATACTTTTGTACTACAGGGTTAAGTTTCCTAAAATTACCTTCTTTTACTTGCTGCTTCTTCCACCTGAATACTTTTTCCCAGCACTAAACCAAGTAGGAAAGTGCAATTCCACTTTACAAATGGTGAAACAGAAGGACCTTTCCACCTCTCACCAAAAGATCTTTCACAGATGAGGTCTTCCAGAACCCTTCCTCCATCAGATCTAATGAATGGTGTGACTCATAGCTAATGAAGTGATATTGGCATTACAAAATAATAGAGCTGAGTAAATTTAACAAAAAAAGAGAGGGAGTTGGTAGAATGGGCATCAGCTTTGCAAAGCCTGAAAGGTTTCATGGTATTTTAAAGGCCTTTTTTTGTTGAAATGACAAGGAAAGCCAGCCAATTTCAGACAAAATCCCCATTTATGTAAAGTTGCTAACTCTCCCTACTAGAACCACATGTTCCATTACACCAAGCACACAAAGGGCTTCCAGTGGACAGACACCAGACTAGTTTTGAACTGGAGCCCAAGGTCATTGATGGACTATTTTAGCCCTCCACCCTTAGATTTTCAACAGGGCACATGCAAAGGAAACTTCACCAAACCTTACATCACTACAGCAAGCTGTATAGTACGCAACTGCAGTGAGGAACATTCTTCTGCACGTTCTGTGCTATGCATTTAAAACACAAACAGTGTTTAAACAAATGGACTCAAGTTAATTAAATCAATAGCCCAAGCAAATTACTTTTTCAAGTGTAAGTTTTATTAAGCATTATTTTACTTTACTGGGAGTCTATTACCAGGATAAGGAACTAGGTAAGGTAGTGAGCTAAACAGAAAGCACTGAGCCTTCTGGGAATTTCTTTTCTCTATTTGCCCAATATGCTACTACTAAGCCTATTACTTGATTAAGTGCTTTATACAATGTCCTCTCCTGGTTTACCTAAACTAATATAAAACAAGACCACTAATGAGATGCACTGCACTTAGACTTTAATTTATACAAGAAGTGGAAAAAGAAAAGAAAACAACAAACTAACCCCACCAGAGTTAGAGCATTAATAGCTGGTTTTATTTAGACTATATAGCCACATGAGTAGAGCATATTAGCTTATCTCAGTAGTGACAGAGTTTTCACCTCTTTCCTGCTGTCTTGAGCAAGATGTATAGATTAAACTCATATTCCCTATAGGTCCCTCCCAGGATGGTCATGGAGAGCTCCCTCAGTGAGAAAGAGGAGGCCACCCTTTCAGATGTGACTGACCAAGTGAGAAGCACGGGCCCCATACTTGTGGGGGAGGGTGGGACTACCAGGCACCAAGACTTCGGGTGTCTACAGTGAAGGTGTTTAAAGATGAGCTTATGACTCCGGTGTCTTTGCATACTTAATGAACACGGTTTATCTGATCCATTCTGGACATCTACTTCATGGTAGACACCACTGAAGATAAAGAGAATGTAAGTACAAGAAGATCCATCAAGTATTCAGATGGTGCAGCCACTCAGAGACCCAGAGGCCAAAAAAACCCAGGGACAGGGTCAAGTGGCAGGAATACTGAGGCTGACGAGAGAGGAAGACCCACTTCATTCTTTATAGCAGATCAGTCATAGCACAATCATAGGGACTCATGCAACACCATAAGCGTCAAGGAGAGATACATTAATGAATGAATGGCCATCATGGTTCAGACACTCATCATGATTCCCATTGTGCTTAAATACAGTTTATAGGGTAGACGTTGCTTCTTCTCGTGTAGCATTTAGTACATATGTGGATTGCATGTTCTTGTACTGATCAAATGTAGCTCCTCTCCCCAGTTGTGTACCCTTCAGAATCAAGTCGAGGTTACCCTGAAGAGAGGGATTGAGAATACATAGCTGTGGAGGACTGGAGGGAGAATTAAAACAGTCAGTACTAGCCCTTCTGCAAGACATTTGGTGGCCAGCCAAATTTGAGCAGAAAGGATTTCCTGAGGGTGGTGAAAATTTCCTTTAAAATTACCTGCTCATGTTAGCTTCTATAAATTTATCAGCCGTATATTTCTTCTCAGAAGATAGAACAGGGAAACTAGATTGCCTTGACAGATGATTGCTTTCTTGATTTAAAGTAAGGAGTCACACAACTTCTTGCACTTCTCAGTCCTAAATCCCGCTTAAGACTTTTGGGTTTGTGATCAAGCTGTGCAGGTATAGGCAGTAAGCATGCATTTTAGCTGTGCTTCAATCTCCAAGCAATCACCTTGCAAGGTATTGCAAAGGTGTCCACTGCTCAAGGAAAGAGCAGGGGTCAGACAAGCTCTCCAAATGCAAGGCTGACACTGAATGGGACTGGCTGACACTGAATGGGACTGGCTGACGATTCAGCCCCCATTCCCTCCACCAACAAGCCCCAACAATACTGGCCACAAGAATGATGAGCTGAAATTGCCATCCTGCCAGATTTATCTCCTGTTGCAATACCACGTGCATTCAGATCACCTGATGAACATATTGTCAGTGCTATATTCATTTATTTTGGATCCTCTGCAATGTAGGAGGTGCAAAAAACTGAAGTCCTGTGGAAAACCTCCTCATGGCCAAGAAATTGGCAGCAGCAGTACCACCCTCTTTGGTGGCACCAGCACCATCCTCTTTGGCATGAGAGCCATGTGTGATGGTCTGACAAATTATAGTCAATGTCTCAAACATTCATTAAAGAACTTTGGTGGAAAAGATGCCTCTGTAAAAACGCTGAGTTGTGTGAACAGGATAATGTGGCCGGAGGAGAGTGCCCCACGGAGGGTGGGACCACACTTCTCCAAAGCTGCAATTCCTTATCTTAAGTGACCATGAGAAGGAGCACAGCGTATGCGCCTGGAAGAGAGGGCCCCACACAGGATGGGACTGTGCTTCTATCTTAAGCGGTCATGGCAGCAGGGAAAGAGAGGCAACTTCCCAGTGAACCCCCCCCAAGCTCACTGACTGATTCCAGAGAAGCCCAGGAACGTGAACTGCGCATGTTGAGACCACCGACTAACACACTATAAAAGAAGGAAGAGTGAGTGCTCGGCGTGCGCCCTCCAGAACTGGATCTCTACCCTGGCTGGACCAGCTCTGGACCCAGGACTGGTGAAACCCTTTCCTTCTCTCTTTTTTCTTTTCTTTCTGTCTTTCTTGCTCTTTTTCCTCTCTCTTTTCCACAGTCCCTACACCCCATCCTTTGAAACATAAACCGTTGACCAAGTCTGAGACTAGGAGTGGATCTAGCTGCCCCTGGGCTCCTCTTTGAGGAGGAGTCCAGAAAGCAAGGGGGTCTGCTCTGAACCTCGTGACTCAACGGGAGGGATCCCCTTCTGACACAGTTTCATGTTCCTTTTTGCGCTTCTTTTTCTACACCTCTCTTCTCTTTTCAAACAGTGGCTTAATGACTTGATGCAAGGCTCATATTGATAAATTCACTTGTACTTGGGCAAGGTTAGCTAGGTTGAATAAGTGTTGATTGTTGTTTGAACTCCCCTGGTGTCGTTTCACCTTAATTCTGACAAAGGAAATCCATGAACCTGAGTCGCTCCAACTTTGGGACGCAACACCACAAGAGTCTACCAAGAGTTCTGGGAAGGGTGAATAGCATAAGGTTTTGCTGGAAAACTCTGAGTAGTGCAAGAAAGATGGTTTTCCAGAAGTGGGGAATGGAAGGATGAAAATGAATTTGAAATAGGTAGCTGGATCTCCAAATTTAATATGCCATGGGTAAGGACAAAAGTGAAATACAGACATGCTGAGCTGCAGCCCTAAGGAAAATAAGGTGTAGGGGTGAGGGGAGATGGATTTGGTAACCAGGAAGGAAGCTGAAGGTCACAAGAGACTTTGCTGAGGGAAGTAATGAATCTAAACTGTCTGTGTGACTGGTTGGGCTGGAGTACTAAGGAAAAATAAAACAGACACATTAGCACTTAAGAAAGGGACCCAAAAATCATAATGTTCCTCTTGTACAAAAATTTCCAAACTCCTTAATAAAACTCTTTCCTGGAATGGGAAGCAGAAGGACAGGTAGCAGTGGAAAGAGGGAGTTTTCTTAAATTACCATGATGATGTAAGAGCTAACTTCTTCCCCAGCTGCAGGAAAATAACTCCATAATGTAGGGAAGGAAATTGGTCAGCTATCCAGAGGTACTCACCCGTCCTTATTTCAACTCTGTCCTCTTCTGTATTTTCTGAGTGGCAGTATATGAAATGGCTCATGTAAATAAAGTGCAAGCATTTAACTGAAATAGCGTCCAAGTCTAGTTAGTGTCACTCATGATATGCAGCAGTGAGTTGGCAGAAACTCAGATCATTAACAAAATTTAACCCCCTACTAGAGAATGCCTTTGGGCTCTCAGCAGTCATCACCATCCAATGCTGGCTGTCTGCCTGTCAATAATTAAAATGCAATCTAAGAAATAATGGGAAATTGCTACTTCTGGATGCTTTCCTGATAGCTGAGCACCAGTTGCATTCTTCTAAGCTGTAGGAGCTTTCAGGCAGCTGCTACCCTTAAGCAAGGAAACAGTGAGGTTTGGAAAAAAGAGCTGCAGACAGGGAGAGGAGGAACAGCTCCTGTGGACAGGTTTTTCTTTCTACCTGATGTTCTCCAAAGCTTTCCCTGAGGTTTGGTAACTTTGTGACCCATTTCACTGGCTAAGCAGTTCCTCAGGGCCAAGTGTACCCAGATGTTTATGTGCCATTGCCCCAGTGAGCAGTGTTTGACAGGAGCATTGGAGATAACAACCTCAATAGCTACAACTCAAACATAACCTGAACTATAGGAGAGCAGGGGTTGCATACAGCATAATGTTGACTAAGGGGATTTATACTGAGCTCTGCAGAAATGGGAATGAAGTTTTGCTGACTCCCAGGAGAGGGAGGGACTCCCTCTTCATCCCACCTGGATGTGACTGAGAGTGATTTCCCTCCAGGGACGAGGGACAGGGCACAAGCTGAGGACCTGGCAGGGGGGGATCTCAGCAGCACCAGCCAAGCATGCAGAAGGGGTTGAGTATAGTCTTCATTAATGTGCAGACTTCCTGACGTAAGGATCGGGGAAAGACCTTGCTCACAGCATCCTTCTATTATGTTAAATGACACCTCTTCCTTTTCATCTGTATTTACACTGCTCTAATGTCAGGCTGTCACAGAGACAAACTGTGCACATTTGGTGCTTAACTTTTCTTCATAAATCCTGCTGTACAGCCCTTATTATTATCTGTGCTTGAATTCTATCCAGTCCATCAGTGTGTCCTAGTTATGACCTGCCCAGGGAGAACAGAAAATTCAAGCATACCAGCTCAGGCAGAGCAGAGGCAATGCCTTCTTGTACAGTGGCTCCCTGCCACAACACCCATGCTGTCACTCCCACTCCTTCCTACTACTCCTTATGTTCTTGGTCCTTCCACTGAATTTGGGGTTTATGCCAGGTTTTTCATCTCTAAATTGCCTCTCATTTCATTTTTCTCTGTCCCATTTTCCAGTCTTCCCAATTTGTTGTCTCAAAAATTTTGTACAGAGCTGTAAAATGTCATTGTCACCCCCCTGTTCTCTGGGACAGGTGGACAGCGGTGTGTCCTTCCCTCTCTGAGCAGCACTTACCTGCCTCTCTTCTGAATCTCTGGCACCCAAATTTGGTGCCATCAGGCACCATAAATGCTTTGTTAAATTTGTTTTTTGGGAAGGAGGAATGCCAACGTGAATTGTTTGGGCTGTTCCTACTGTAAGATGCCTTGCCCTGCTGCAGTGCCACTGTCCAGAGTGGTTTCATTAGGTCTAAGCATTTTAAAATTCTGTATTAAACTCCTAGTACAGACTCACTTAACACATGATTAAGGAACTAAAAGGAAACTGCTGCAACAAGCATTTTTTTCCACTAAAGCCTCTATATAGAAAAAAATTGATAAGATGTCAAGTTTTTCCTTTAACCAATTTATCTTCCCTACACAGTTAATAGTAAGATCATCTTGAATAATTAATCCACAGCCCCAAAGCAGAAGCTATCATTTATTTTAGCATGTGCATTTAAACAAAATGATATTAAAATTCAGCAGGACATGATATGTAAGCCAATAACCTAAGCTAATGTAATTCTATTCCATGTAGCAATCATTCCCACAAATAATCTGACCATACATGACCAGCACAATTTATAGCAAGTTTTATTGTATTTACTGTTATGATATGACCAAAGTCAGTAATGAAAAGAAGAAATGCTCTTGGTTTTAAAGAACTGATTAGCTGAACCTGAAGCATTCACTGGCAAAAATTTCATTTGCTTTAGTGTATCAAGCTCTGTTATATCATCAAGGCTTCTGATTTTCACTGAAACACCAATGTGTATCTTTGACAGCTATTTGATGGAATTCACTACCAAAGTTTATTTATTAGTGAACTATAATACCTGGTAGGTCAAACAGGACTATCTTTACTCTTACAGAATGTCAAATCAGTATCCCAACTCCCAGAGAGCCAGTCAATCCTATCTAGTCCTTAATTGTATCTAAATCTAACCACTGAAGACCTCCAGGTCTGGACTCTTCCTGCAGAAAGGGCTTTTTATCAGTGTGGCAGGCATACCTAAGGATGACTTGTGTTACTAACCCCAGCCTGACAAGAGCACCAGACTTTTTTATATAAAACTAAAGTATGGCTACTGACTTCAGCACCATGATCTGTGTTTGTGAAGGTAACAGAATAAACCACCAAAAAAAAAGTATACATATAAGGAAACCATAGAGTGCTGGTGGTAAAGAGGGTCTACTGTCTACTTGCTCTTTTGTTCTACATTTTCCCTATGCAACCTTTATTGGCTGTGCCAAACACAGGCTTGGATGAACTTTTGATGTGACCTTGTATTGTCACTCTAATGTTCTTATGAATTGCTCATGCAGTAAAGTTTATGTTAGAAACTATTTCACCCCCCTTCAGACTGATAGCATGGGTTTCCTCATATTATATGGACAGGCTAACAAACCAGAAAGGTATAAACGGGATATTTATATTTTTTCAGAAAGCTCTTCTGTACATAAGGCAGCTATTTACACATGAAGTGATGGAATTGTTGGGTAAGCTCTCCAGGGACCTTCATCTAGTATATGACAGCATGAAGTCTGCAAGACATGGTAATGGAGGAGGTTTTCAAGCACCCTCCCATAAAATGCTTTTCATCAGAAGAGTGGGGTTTGGATCAGGCATCAGTATATATGTGAAAGGTTTCAATCTTCCACATTAGTCACCAGGAGGGAAAGATATCAAACTCCGCTTTCCCTGGAAACACAAATCCTGCACACACAATCTCTCTAACTGTGCTGGAACACTTTGCAGCAATGAGGAAAATTAACACATCAGTAATAAGCCAACGGCTGAAGGCAGTTGGCATTGGCTGTCCCACGGGGACCCCTAAACAAGCCTGTTATCATACAGCCATGCCTGAGCTGTGCATGGCTGAGACAAGCTGAGGAAGACAAAATAACCAATCCCACCCTCCTTGAACTGTCCATCCAAGAAAGTTTCTCTCTATTAATGTTTGGAAAAGTTATGCCAGCTTAATGTGACAGTCTTATAGTGGGACTTGTCAAGTAGCCTCAATGACAGGAATGTTACCTGTGAAGACTGCAGGAGCTGCTACCTACACTGAATAGATGATAGCTGCATCATGTGCCTAGTAGCTGAAAAACTCATACACACCGCCTACACCAGCTCAATAGGCCAGACTGGCTCAGCTGTAATGTCAACCTGCCAACATAATGTAGCCTTTCTCCTTATGACTATTTTTTCAATGAATTGTCTCAATGTGGTGGGCTCCATGGCAGCCCAGGGCAATACATCTCACAAGTATTCATCAAATTTATTCAGCCTTCAGTTTCACATTTTCTAACTCTGAGTTTCTTGCTGTCCTCTGTCGCTGAATTATGGAGAGGGACCCATAATCACTTCATGAATAGGGCAGGTTACTGCTGGTCTCATTCTGTAGGCTGGAGAAGCCACAGAGATGTCTCAAGGTTACCCAGGGGAATAATGGCACTCAGATCTCTGCTGATATTAGAGGACCGTCACAGATGTTGCTCCTAAACCTTAACCTCTTCAAATAATAAACTACTTTCTTTCTGCTTTATTGGCTGTTTCTTCCAGCCTCAGATTCTTTGCTTCAGGGCAATAATTCCTCATAAAACTTCCTGTTGAAATTGCATTTGTTCCTGTACTTTGCATTTTATTCCTTGTCTATCAAGCTCTCTTTTGCCTACCTGACTTGACTCCTGCTTTACATCTGTAACTGCTTTGCAATTAATCTGCACTGCCACAATTTTCCATCCCTGTTGCTTTGTTCTTTTTATTGGTTACACCTTTCAATCTCCCCACCTGATCTGTTATTATTTGCTTGTAAAAATGCCTGTTGAATTGTTGATGTGACAATATAACAGCCCTAATTTTCCAGGGAGCTGAGAACACAACTCCCCATTCAGTTCCTGGGAATTGCCATGATTTAGTGTGTCTGGAAAGAATCTAAGAGTGCATCTACATCACACCATGATGAACAGAGCAGAAACGCCAGAGCAAACGATGACCACCTGGGCTCCAGAAGGGCACAGCTCCACCTCTGAATACATTAGTTTTGCTAAGAGGCAGAGATTATCAGCTTGGGTTTATCAATGTGCTAAGAGCAATTAATTGCTCTTAGGGTCTGAGCTAGTATCTCTGCATGACTCAATAGCCCACAAGATACATGTCTGCATCAGATAACTCCACATTAACCTGCTGATGTTTGCACTGAAATCAGCTACAAGGTGTAGACATGACTAAAGGTGGGATAGATCAAGTGATGGTCTTCGAGTGTAGGTTTGCACTAGGGAGGGTTGCAAAAGGGTTAAGGAGACATGGCCATTTTTGACAGCTCAGGCAAAAATGAAGCACAGGAACTAGCAGTCCACTCCTAGATACGTGTGTCCCTGGCCCACTGATTGCCACTTACCAGTGTAAGTGAAGGGGGCTGCTGTCACACAAACCTGCTCTATAGAGGTGTCCCAAATGTGGCATTCAGCTCACAGCCCTGGGGAGGTCAGGCTGCCTGGGCATGATGTCTTCCTTGCATTGGTGAAAACCTTGATAGATGCTTCATGTGGCAGAATGTCCACCAGTAGCAGATTGGCTGCTGAAGCTAACGGGTAAGCAAGCTTGCAGACAATACAAAACCGGGAGGAGTGGTTGATGCACCAGAGGGCTGTGCTGCCATCCAAAGGGACCTCGATAGACTGGAGAAATCAGCCAACAGGAACCTCATGTAGCTCAACAAAGGCAAGCGCAAAGTCCTGCACCTGGGGAGGAACACCCCCATGCACCAGTATATGCTGGGGACCAACTGACTAGAAAGCAGCTTGGCAGAAAAGGCCCTGGGGTTCCTGCTGGACCCCAAGTTGAACACAAGCCAGTTCAGTGGCAATGGGCCCATGTAGCTAAGAAGGCTGCATTATGACAAGCATTGCCAGCAGGAGATGGCACGGTGCTAAATACGGGTAATACTGCTCCAAAATGTTGCAAGAAGAAGGTAGAAACATGCTGGCTCACTCAGCAGCCACTCAGATAGGCTTCCTCCACTACAACCCCTATGTACGCTCCCCTGCAAAAATGTCTGCCCCCCTATGTGCCCCCTCTCAAAGCCTAGTGCAGAGTGAGTCAGGTACAGTCTATAGCAGACCTTTGCAGAAGCAATGCTTCCCAGGACTGGCAGGAAAAGATGTGTTTTTGCAAAGAACATGTATTTGCAATTCCTGTCACTGTGAACAAGTCAAAGGTCAGTTCTCACCTCTGCCCGTCTCCCTAGCATAACACAGTCTCTTTCCCCAAGATATGACCCAGATAGCTTTCTCCACTTAAGAATGCAGTAGCTGCACCATAGCTGCCCCTCAGTCACAGGTCACAGGTTCATAGATTTGTAAAGCCAGAAGAGAACATTATGATCAGTGAGTATGACAGCACCATAACACAGGGCATAACATTTCACTGGGTAATTCCTGCATAAATTCTGCTTGAACTGAGTAAAGCTTACCAAGAGAAATCCAGCAGTGATGGAGAAGCCACAAAATCATTAGATGTAGTATTACCAAGGCTGTTACCCCATAAAAAGTTACTTTTTGTTGTTACCCTAAATACGTTCAGCCTGAAGTTCCAGGCACAGGATCTCATTATGTCTTTACCTGCTCATTTCACCAATCCTCTGCCTTCAATAGTTTTTTCCCTACATAGGTGCTCACAGTCTGTGAGTAAAACACATCTTTATTTCTGAGTAACCTTCCTCTTTTGTAAGCTTTTTTCCTAAACTCAGATAATTTTAAAAAAATATTTGTAGCCATTCTAGTAGTAATTACTGCATTGCACCTTTATTCAGACCCCAGGATCATTTCTGACCAATGGGCATACTATTGCAGCAAACAGCAGTAATATCATTTTCTTCCTCCTACTCCATTTCGTCCTGGTTATACATCTGAGGCTCCCATTAGCTTTCTTAGCCACACGATTATATCAGACAACCATCGTACGCTATTTATTGACCATGACCTCCCATTCCCTCCCCAAGTCAATGCCTTCCAGGAGGCAGCCCCACATCCTGTAAGCGCTATGCACATCTCCACTTCCCAGAAGCATATGCTGGCATTTGGCTACATTAGAAGTACTTGTTATTTAAATCATTCCAGCTTGCAAAACAATGTATAACTGCCCTTCCCTTGCCATTATTCACCACTGCCAGCTATTGCTCCAAACTGCAAACCTTGCTAGTAATGAGCTGATCCTTTCCTTTAGATCATTAATAAATGTGTTGCACTGAGCTACATACACCCTGTGCATAACTACTCACCAAGATCTCCCAGTAAGTCAGCTTTTTAAGATATTTTGCATGGTTTAATATGTCATTTATTGTGAGGCTTAAAAACTGGTTTAATGGCCATTTAATATTACTGGGTGTAATTGCTGTAATACTCTCCCCATATTCATTGGTCCCAATTCAAGTCATCCCCCAGGGCAGACAGATACACCAAAGATTACCTTGGCCCACAGGCATTTCAAGAGATACATATCCCTTTCTTTTGGGAGGTCTGAGCTATGCTGTAAATATCAATACAATTTTAATCTAAAGCCAAAGGGAGCAACATTATACAGCTATGCGTGCGTGTGCCCATACACACCTCTACACACATCTATAAACACATGGAGCATACGCATTTGCCAGATGTGTGGGTATGCAATCTTCACCTGTGTCTTGGTGCAGATGTATTACGCCAACATATCATGAGCAGACCGTCACTCTGATTAGGACTTGCGGTGATAGATGACCGAAACCTATCACTTGGACTGCAAACAGCTCACAATACTTCAGCAGATGGGTACACAATATCCTACATTAGTAGAGGAATGATCAGTACTGGGACAGGCGTAACTGAGGAGCCTTTAGCAATCTGTACTCTGAATATGCAGTCAAATCTCCAGCCCTGCCTTGTATGAGTATACTGACAATTTGTCAATATTTGTTATAATACCCCATATTTTAAGGGTACAACAGGGTCACAAGCCATATTAAGGACACGTTCATGCACAGTTTCTAAAAGGTACTCACGTTATAGATGTGGCTGTTGAGTGCTATGACTTCCAATAACCCCTATTTGGCTTTTGCAATTTCTTTCTGAAGTTTGAAAGCCAAAATCAACCCTTGGCAAGATACAACTTCATTGACTGCAATGTGGTGCTTTCACCTCAGATCTCCATCTGAGACTCAACTTTATAGTCTATGGTAACACCCTTCTTGGCAGGGTCAGGTGAAAATTTCAAAAGCCCACTGATCACTCAACAGCATGAGGCCCCATGAATTACAAGCTGAAATTTTAAGGACTTTAACAGGGGTTCTCCTCCTAAATAATTTTGATGCTTTGGAAAATCTGGTATTTCCAGCTGCCTTTTGTTTAACAGCAGGATGCTCTATTCCTGCAGAGGTTCCGTTTCAGTTGCTTCTGTTACAGTGCTAGTGAATACAGTGGGGGGGAATAAACGGCTGATCTGTTTATTTTGATGACTCCACTCGATGCGTCTGGATAGAAAGATACAGAGAATTATTGTCTGATTATGTATTCTTTGGCATTAATCTCAGTAGCTGAAATGAAATGTTGAGCTATTATGAAGTGTGAATGAGCTTCTAATGTGATAAGGAAGGTTAAGATTTGAGCAGTGGCTTGGTTTTCTCGTCGTTCATCTTTAGCATGCCAGATGGTGTGTCATTGGGCTTTTATTGGTTCTTTATCAATTTTATTAGCCATATGATTTGATTGATCTTATTTTGCCTGAGAAAAAAAATCAATTCAAAAAATATAACTTACAAAAGCAGCTCCCTATCTTAAAGAAATAGAAGGGCCTAACAAGCGTAAAAAAGTGTCAAAGATCAGAGTGCTTAGAGGGGCTCCAAAACACATATGTACATGAACAGGCATGTCATCAGGAGATGAGGCCACTGGGAGAGGGAGGAAGAAAGATGTACTTCATCAGATTGGAGGAGACTGCTTGCTCCTGGAGGTGCAGATGAGAACAGGCATCATGGTACAATAATCCTGCAGAAATAGCAGCGCAGCATGTTGACTGCTGTGCACACTCCATTGCTCAGGCGGGAGGCAGTCTGCCACACACAAAGCCCATGGCCTTTGGAAGCACCAACAAGGAAGAAAGAAGCATGTCCAGGCTCAGGATCACCTCAACAGCATTCCTAGAAGGGCTCTCTTTCAGATGAGGAAATACGAGGTGTCTGGAGAAGGCAATTTTCAAAGTCCCTGCCATCCGTAGGGGCAGATGCCATGGTTGCAGTCTGCAGCTAGGACAGTAGCTTCGACACCCAGCACCGTCACCTCTGGGCACTACATCTTGCCAGTGTCTACATGGAGATGTCTATGTGTGAGCTCCCAGTATATCTCATACAGAACAGGTCCATACAGTTAGTGAAACCTAGAAAGTACCCATCTCATCCTACATTTATGCACAGCTGAACAGCTCTCTACATTCTGCTGGCTCCATCAACAGGATCTTCACAGATTAAAATGGGAGTTCAGGCACCTGGCGCACACACAGCCACCTGTCGTGTCCCAAAGTTGGAGCGACTCAGGTTCATGGATTTCCTTTGTCAGAATTAAGGTGAAACGACACCAGGGGAGTTCAAACAACAATCAACACTTATTCAACCTAGCTAACCTTGCCCAAGTACAAGTGAATTTATCAATATGAGCCTTGCATCAAGTCATTAAGCCACTGTTTGAAAAGAGAAGAGAGGTGTAGAAAAAGAAGCGCAAAAAGGAACATGAAACTGTGTCAGAAGGGGATCCCTCCCGTTGAGTCACGAGGTTCAGAGCAGACCCCCTTGCTTTCTGGACTCCTCCTCAAAGAGGAGCCCAGGGGCAGCTAGATCCACTCCTAGTCTCAGACTTGGTCAACGGTTTATGTTTCAAAGGATGGGGTGTAGGGACTGTGGAAAAGAGAGAGGAAAAAGAGCAAGAAAGACAGAAAGAAAAGAAAAAAGAGAGAAGGAAAGGGTTTCACCAGTCCTGGGTCCAGAGCTGGTCCAGCCAGGGTAGAGATCCAGTTCTGGAGGGCGCACGCCGAGCACTCACTCTTCCTTCTTTTATAGTGTGTTAGTCGGTGGTCTCAACATGCGCAGTTCACGTTCCTGGGCTTCTCTGGAATCAGTCAGTGAGCTTGGGGGGGGTTCACTGGGAAGTTGCCTCTCTTTCCCTGCTGCCATGACCGCTTAAGATAGAAGCACAGTCCCATCCTGTGTGGGGCCCTCTCTTCCAGGCGCATACGCTGTGCTCCTTCTCATGGTCACTTAAGATAAGGAATTGCAGCTTTGGAGAAGTGTGGTCCCACCCTCCGTGGGGCACTCTCCTCCGGCCACATTATCCTGTTCACACAACTCAGCGTTTTTACAGAGGCATCTTTTCCACCAAAGTTCTTTAATGAATGTTTGAGACATTGACTATAATTTGTCAGACCATCACACCACCTTGACCTGAGAGTTTAACTATCCCTAAATTTAGGACAAACTGAATCCCACCAGCAGTTTCTGAAATCAGGAGTAGACTACATCTCTTTTTCCAAGGATAAATCTTTTTCCACTCCATACTGAAGTATAGTTGAGGCAAATCTTTATAATGTAGACATCCTAAACTAGGGGTATAAACACCACTCAGACTGATGGCCATGGCTTTTCTACAGTAGGAAATGGGCACAAACAAGAACCAACTCCACTGTGCTGCAACAGCAGCACCAACCCTAAAGCCAACATGGGGACTTATAAACTGTTACATAAACCTCACTCAGTGCCAGGAGCAAGCAAGTACTCAGCTATGTAGCTTCATGCCTCACACCCTGCCAGAGGAGTGCCACCGAGCTAGAAGTTCAGGGATGGCGTAGGTTATTCCACATTCTAAGAGGCAGTGTTTTTTTCAATAACACTTGCGAGGGTACATATCCTGTTAACAGTCATATGCTCCTCCAGCATCCAGGACTTTTTGAAACACCACCTAACAGCTTCCTGATAAGAAAGAGTGTTTCATAGTCAAGGTTAAAGCAGGAAATCAAAAACAAGCGCTGGCCCCCTCCCCACAGTCCAAATGGAACAGGGAGAGACACAAATAAAACCCCCAGTCAAGAGGAGGGAGGAAATGTTGATGAAGAGAGAGTGTGAGTGAACATTATGAATCCCATTACACTTCTATCTCACGGAGCAGACTGCTGCGGGCAGGAATTTCTGACATACAGTCTAACTTGCTGTAAAGTCTTATCACACATAAAATTGCAGTAATCATAATGCCAAGGAATGAGACAATGACAAATGAAAAAGCTTTCAGAAGTTAATGTTCACAACACACTGCCAGCAAAACACACAATCTATTTAATTAGTAAAATGCCATGAGATACTGTTCAATTCTCCATTCAGAGAGACTGTGAGTAAATATGCAAGAGTGTTATAATACAATGAGATGGCTACATTAAAGATTGAAATATATGTGGCTGGTAAGATGCAGACACTGCACATTAAAATAAACACATTGCATCATAAATTTAACACACTTGACATCATAATGGGCAATGAAAACTATGTCACCTATGAAAACAGCTGCAGATCCTTTAGAACCAGTGGCACTAACTGCTGCAGACTCACATCAACTTTCCCAGTCTCTGGTCTTGCTACTTATGTAGCCCGAGGCCACCAGAACAGCCAGTGGTCTAAGAAGAACCAATGGGTCTTTGTTTGGATGGAAGGAATCAATAATTCATCCATGCTGTGGTGTCAATTCTCTAGTCACAGCTCAGCACTTCATTTTCTTGGCGCTTTGCTTTGCTCCATGCCTCAGTTTAGACAGCAAACTCCACACAAAATCAGATACAATCTCACCAGCCTCAGCCTTTCCTAAATGCTCTTCCACCTTCTTCCTCTCATGCTTGGGGACCAACACGTGCCTTGGTCTGTTCCCACTGGAGGTGTAACTCTGGTTGCAATCTCCACGAGATACCACTGCAGCAGTTCTCTAACACTCCAAGCCAGGAAAAGTCAGATATTCCAAGCTCCCACTTCTTTCACCACAGACTCTTTCTAGCATCCCCCAAGACATCTCTATTGCTAAAAATATTCTTAAAATGGGATTCACACTTCACAAGAAGCCCTGGAAAGTAGCCTCAGCCATCATGAGCTTCTCTAACCTACATAGGTGCCAAGGGGTAACTTTTATTCTGGATATGCTCACCTGGGCCAACGTGGAAATCCCAACTGCCTTTGTTATGCTGGGCCCAATTGGCTGTGGAGGGTTTATCACAGCATTGCTGAGTTTCTCTGGAAATGGATTCATTAGGATGACTGAGTGATAAAAAGGTCACAATGGCAGACTTCGATGCAGCAGCCACTATCATCAATTCAGGTTCCTGTGCATATTTTAGACTTTCTGTTGCATTTTTCACATGCAGTATGGAATATTTAATATTCATGGGACCCCATGTGGTCCTCAGGATGTCTACCCAGGAAACCATATATTCTGCTCTATAAGCAGTAACTTTGATTTAACATTGCTAGTGTCTCTTCCTAAATCAGTTTTGATGTCTCCAATTCCAGACCATCATATGTCTGTTACAGCAAGAGATGCTATGATTCACAATGAGCAATCTGGTTCATCTATTCCCTCACCTCAGTAATTATTTTTAATGGGTGATTTATGGTTTTATGAGTAAAGCTGATTAAAAGCACAGCACAGCATATTTCAGTGTGTGGTATATACCTACTACTTTTAGGATGTGGATTTGAGCTGATATGTCTTTCTCAATTCTAGGATTGACTGACACATCACAAAATGTCACTTCATTAGGAGACAAACAGAAATAATCCAACCAGAACAATTTTTATTGATAAAGTGGAGCAGCAAAATATCAGGGTCATTTATCATTTTGTATGTGGGGAACAGGCAATGAAATCTTTATCGGAAAATTCTCCCTGACAGGAATGCACTTAATCTTGTCAGAGATAACACAGCCACAGTAATATATTGCTTGATATTTATAATAGCTACAGTAGATAGCCCTACCCAAACATGCTGTTTCAGCAGCTCACAAGGCTTAAACTACTTTATGTCAAATGCCTTTGAAGATTTCATTTCTCCCTATTTTTTGCCAGGAAAATCCAGTATCCAAGCATTTCTTATGTGCATATTTCAAATTCTCAGCCTTAAGATAGAGCACAAATGGTGCGATGTGCTCTAGATCACACAGGATTTGCTAGGACTCTTGCAGCTTCAGAAGCTGCTTCTGCATGACACAATGGCCTACACTTTCAAAATGGTGGATGGAATTCCTTTAACAGGCAAAATGCTAGCAGAAATGCTCATACCACTTGCCTTTAAAGATGACTTACACTTTGGTTTATAAGGAGCTTAAGCCTTTGAAAACCGAACTGCTCCAGAAAGACATATCTCTTTGTGCTGTCACACTAGTGACTCCTCAGGAAAATGTAAGCATAGTCACTAACGTACTCATGGGGACCATCCCAGCTTGATGACATCCCCAATTCCAGGGCAGGGAACTGTCTCTGTAAATGAAGCCATGATTTGTGTAGTGTTTTATACATCGTCTTTCAATTATATTACAATATTATAATATATTACAATAGTAAAGTGACCTTATCTTTCAGTCACTGAACTGGAAGGAATCTAAACCAACCTCCTCCAACAGATATTTGTCTATACCTGTTGACAAATACCTTGAACGCTGACAGCTCTACATCCTTCTCAGTAAATCTATTCAGTGTTTCATTACCAAGTTTTTTGTGATGTCGATCTTAAACCCTCCTTGTTGCAACCAAAATCCATCATTTTTCATCTTATCCTCCAGGGATTTGGAAGACAAGTTACTCTTGGTAGCAGTCCTCTGTGTATTTGAAGACTAGTGCTACTCTTCTTCAGGCTTTTCATATTTAGGCTGAGCAACTGTGTTGTTCTCAAACTCTTCAGGTTCCATTTTCTGTTAATTTACAGTAGGATTCATCTCCAGATGAATGAACCTATATGTAAGTGACTACCTATAGCTCTATACATGGAAGCCAGGTGTCTAAGATCCCAATGTAGTTGACAGTCAATCAACAGAGTTTAGAGAATGATTGCATTCAGTGTAAAGCACACATCTCCACTGACTATTTTGCCTACATCTTCATCAGCTATGAGAGCTTAGACAGCTGCTTCACTTGCAGATGCTTACACTGTAGCCAAAAAATCTGCTATCTAAACCACGTATCAGATGATCTCCATATAATTTTTATTGTTTTCCACTGAACCAGTGGAGTCAAGCCTCTGGGGTGGCTCCAAGACTTCCAGCCTACACCACTTGGCTTATATCTCTCAACAACTGCATTCTAAAAGTTTTCCCCAAAATTAGTTATTTACACCATATATATGTATAATAAGTTATTTACAACACAGACAAATAATTCAGAAGACTCCTATCCTGGCCTGAAAACATTAACCTGGCAGGAACTTTTCAGCCAGGGATTTTTTAATGGCAGATGTCTCAGGCACGGGAATTTTAAAGAGATTAAATCTGGGGCTGTGGAGCAGTTTCAATGCTTCACCAGCCAGAAAACAATTACAGTGATACTAGGAATCCCCCTGACCTTTCCACAGGGCCAGACACATCATGACATAAGCAGGAGGACCACATGGCTACATAGCTGTGTCCTTATCAGGTGATGTGGGAATATGCTTCAGCATCTGGTGCTCATCAAGGTGGACTGTACCTTTCTTAGCCTGTCCCCTGTAAATCTGTGCTCATATGTATGGTCCACAGATGGAGCTGTAATGAATGTTGTCACAGCTTCTCTCTCCTACAGAAGAGTTTCATATGGGTACTGCTATCCACACAACCTGAGCAGCCCCCAGACTGCTGCTATCATTTCTTGGAGTACAGAAATGCCGAGCCATGCACAAAAACACAGTGAGAGGCAGTCCCTGGGCAGGCACTTACAGGCAAAACAGACTTGACAAGAACAAACAAAAGAGAAAATCATTGCCAGGTCCAGGATCCCCAGTCTGGGATGAGATCCATAGGAAAAAGCATTCCTCCATTTCCCCACCCTCTCTCTCTCTCTCTCTTGCTCTATACACGCATTACCTTTGCAGACTTGGTGGCCAGTTTACCCACTGGGACCAGCCCCAGCTCCTGGCAGCTGCATCCGTAACAGGGAAAAGTGAATGCCAGTGCATGTCAACTGGCAGCATATTTCTGTAAGACAAGATTGGAAGTGACTTCAGCAACAGCTGTCAGTTGAAGCATCTTTGACTGCAGATAAGGAAGAAAATGTTGTTTTCATTTGTGCTCCCCTACAGACCAAACTGATTTACGTTCCTAAAGAGCATCTAGAAAGCAGGTCCTGCAAAAGTCACCTGAGGGATAGGAAAGGGCAAACCACACCTTGCTTCTCCAGACTGTTCAGAAGAAATATTTCAAACTGTGATTTTGATTTTCACAGCTGAGGTGCAGCATCCCCCCTTCAAGCTGGAGCTTCCCTGAAGACAGGAACAGGGAGCAGAATGAAGCCCCCATAATCCGATGGGAAATGGTTAGTGACCTCCTACACCACTTCAACACACACAAGTCTATGGGGCCGGATGGGATCCACCCAAGGGTACTGAGGGAGCTGGCAGAAGTGCTCACCAAGCCACTTTCAATCACTTATCAGCAGTCCTGACTAACCAGGGAGGTCCCAGCTGACTGGAGGTTAGCAAATGTGATGCCCATCTACAGGAAGGGCCAGAAAGAGTATCCAGGGAAATACAGGCCTGTCAGTCTGACCTTGGTGCCAGGGAAGCTTATGGAGCAGATCATCTTGAGTGCCATCAGGTGGCATGTACAGGACAACCAGGTGATCAGGCCCAGTCAACATGGGTGTATGAAAGGCAGGTCCTCCTTGACTAAGCTGATCTCCTTCTGTGACAAGATGACCCACCTAGTGGATGAGGGAAAGGCTGCGGATGTTGTCTACCTAGATTTTAGTAAAGTCTTTGACACCATTTCCCACAGTATTCTCCTGGATAAACTGGCTGCTCATGGCCTGGATGGGTGTACTCTTCACTGGGTAAAAAACTGGCTGGTTGGCCGGGCCCAAAGAGTGGTGGTGAATGGAGTTAGATCCAGTTGGTGGCTGGTCACAAGTGGTGTTCCCCAGGGCTCACTACTGGGGCCAGTTCTCTTTAATATCTTTATCAATGATCTTGGCAAGGGGATCGAGGGCACCGTCAGCAAGTATGCAGATGACACCAAGCTGGGCAGGAGTGCTGATCTGCTTGAGGGTAGGAAGGCTTTACAGAGGGATCTAGACAGGC